>JAXIVD010003070.1:20000-50122 GCA_036785275.1 Cancer borealis
GGAGAAGAACCCACAACAGTTAACATATCAGACCATCTGGCTATGAATGGAGAGAACCTATGCAATGGTGATAATGATGATGAGGAAGATGATGATAAAAGTAAAGATATGAGAATGGACTCTGAAAATGAAGACTGTAATGAAAATGACGTTGACCTTTTTGGTTCTGACAGTGAAGAAGAGACTTTTGAGGCTGCTAGAGTAAGAGAGCAAAGGTTACTTGAATATGCTGAGAGGAAATCGAAGAGATGTGTACCTGTGGCAAAATCATCTGTTTTATTGGATGTCAAACCATGGGATGATGACACAGACTTGGAGGTGATGGAAGCACAAGTACGATCACTGAGGATGGATGGCCTGTTGTGGGGTGCCAGTAAGCTTGCTCCACTGGCTTATGGCATCAAAAAATTATCAATTCTTTGCACGGTGGAAGATGAAAAGGTCTCAGTGGATGATTTAGTAGACAAAATCTGTGAGTTTGAAGACCATGTGCAATCAGTTGATATAGCTGCTTTTAATAAGATATAATGAAGCCCTTATATTATTAATGTGGATTCTACATATGATATTCTTCATAAGATATGTATTTTACTATATAAACAGTAAACCAATGCATTAATCATTACTTTTAAGTGATATAGTATATTTCAGTGTTCAAGTAACCTGATTTCTTCCTACATATTCAACCGAAAATTATCCTTAATTATTTATGTATGCAATACCTGAACAACTAATTGCATTTGCAACAAACATGTGTAATAATGACATACTTGTGTTAGAAGAATATATGAAAGAAGACCTTCACTTTTCTCTAATAAAATCTTTAGGTGACATATTAGATGAAATACTTGACAACTTCTTTACTCTATTATTAAAACATTATCTAATGCTAATAAAGGTGCATTCATTTAACCAAATCATATGCAAATTTCCCATCAAATTAGAGAGGTTACTTGTGGTAATGTAAGGCAACACTGATTTATTTTCTTTATTTCTCTTATAATTTTGAATATTCGTTCATGGTTATTTTTTAAAGGGAACTAATGGAAGGAACAATGCATCAAGAGATTTAGATCATTTATCAAGTTTGGTTAGTGTACTACCATAGTATACTACATAAATGAAGACCCAGACTAAGCTGCTTTGTGCAGTCGAAGGTGAGATTAATGACTAATGTATTTACGACATTCAATCTCATCATATTTCCCCAACTATGGAAGGCCTGACTCAACAATTAAGAGGTCGAGATACATTTTAATACAGAACTTCTCTCTCGTCAGCCTCACTAATATTATATGACAGTTGACATGTAATTTTTCAAGTCAGTAGGCTTGTGTAGCGGCAGCTTCTGTAAGGAAGAGAAAAAAAAAAAAAAAAAAAAAAACATTACGCTCTGGTATACCACATTTCTTACAGAAGCTCTTTCATCACGTTAATCATCCGTACACACGTCTCTTCATACAGTCCTATGGTAATACATACAATCCATTTCGAATACTGCTTACAGTTTTGGTGACCTAGAGGTTGCGAGTTTGATTCTGGCTCGGCAACTTCTTGGTGAGAGGGGAAGCGCTCTCGTTAACCCTAGCAGGATCATTTGGTCTATAGATACCTAGCTCGGGGGGATTATTTAATAATTTAATTTTCAGGCTGAGAAATGTAGAATGAAGGAAGACTTGCAGAGCTAAACTTATTCAACTTATCAAAACAGAGGATGCCAGATGATCAAATAGAAGTCCGTGTCAGCGTGTATGAACATACATATATAATAAGAAATGGGGAGACTGCAAGAGGCCAGTTGATGACCTACACCAGGCAGCTCCTTGTCCCCCAACCTTGGAATAATCCAATATTTAGCCATCCCACCTGTCATCCCTATCCATACTCTGATCCAACCGTCTTTTAAAGCTACCTATTGACTCACCACTTACTACGTGTCTCCCCAGCCTATTCCAATCGTTCACGATTCTGTTAGTGAACCAATATCTACCTATGTCTGTCCTGAATCTAAGTTTTTCTAGCTTGTACCCATTTCCACGTGTCCTATCCTGACTACTACTTTCTAAAACCTGATCAATGTTTCCCTTATTAATTCCTTTTACCCATTTAAAAACCTCAATCTTGCCCTCCTCTCTAGGGAGTGGGTACAAGTTAGAAAAACTTAGATTCAGGACAGATATAGGTAGATATTGGTTCACTAACAGTCATGAACGATTGGAATAGGCTGGATAGACACGTAGTAAGGTCGCAGCGTCATCAAACACTTGAACAAGATTACCATTACCTCGTTATTGCCCAGGGCGGGGTGGTAACTTTTCGTTGCAAGTTCGATTCTGGGTCACGGCAGCTTCTTGGTGAGAGGGGAAGTGCTGACTCGTTAACCCTAGTAGAACTATATGGTCAAAGCAACCTAGTTCGAGAAAAAATATTTATTTATATATTGAAGCATAGCGACCACGGTGAATACTACCAATTGGGAAATGAACAGATAAATAATGCGCAGTGCACCAGTTCTAAGTGCATATCACGCAATTATTTCAGATTGACAAGATAAATAATTCAGCAAATCTTTCACCAGGCGGAAGAAGTGGTAGTGCCAGTCAGTAAAACAAGGGAAGCAGTATGTTTTAATGAATGAACGACTGTTCATATGCTTGAGGGATGTATACAAACTGCCTGGTGAAAGGTGCACCATCAACACCTTCAGTGGTCATTCGTGTCCGTGGAAAATCGTTCACTGTGCTATTCCTCGAGCACACGTAATGAACATGGTTACGAAATGGATCAATGGATATTTCCTTACCTCTTCCCATGTGTTAGATTTTTCACTCACACTGATATATACACAGATCTTGGACAAATGGATGCTCGACTGTACGGTAACCTTTTATTAGTCAGTTTGATATCAAAGATAATTAGAATGACGAGTTTTACGCAATGAATTGGGTATAAATGTTTATGTGCCTGATGTCATTTTACGTAATAGCCTGAAAATAGAGAATATGAAGTAATGCGACTACAGTAAACCCAATATGTGATCCCGCAGGACATCGTGTAAACAATGACGTCACGCAGCAGGCCGATGGCCCTTGTTGCTGACCTGCCACAGTGATTAGACCTGACCTTCCACTTTCGAACTAGTGTTGTGAAGTGCTCTGTGTTTGGCTTAGAGAGTGGGCGGGGCGTGGCCTGTGGGCGTGGCGGGCGGGGTGGTGGTGGTGGCAGTGAGCGAGTTATTTTAGTCAGTAGCAACGATGGACGACCAGCTGGAAGGTGAGGTGATCTGCGAGGTGTTCTGGGCTCACGTGCACCTGCTGGGGCGGTACATAGCCCTCACCTCAGCAGGGTTGGTGGAGATGGTCACACCAGGCCCGGGGGAGACCCTCAAGGGGAAAATGTTACAGCCGGGGCCCTTCCTTTTCTTGATGTTCCTGGCCATCGTAGGGAGTGTGGCCCTACAAAATAGTGGCCATCTCGTGTGGGAGTGGCTGGCCCGTACCCACCGTGTTTTAGGGCTGCACCGTGTGGCTAACTCCACCTTACGAAGCCTGGATCTGGGTGCGGTGTGTGCACCTTCAGGCTCAGAGGTGTGTGAGCTGCAGGAAGGAGCAGTGGGGGTGTATGGCTTGCAGGGCCGCCGTGCCACCATGGAGGATCGGTACTGTGTTATCCAGGATGTGGATGTTGGCAGCAAGACGTTATCCTTCCTTGGAGTGTTTGACGGCCATGGAGGACAGGTGAGTGCAGGGTATATTTATCTACTATTAGCTACTTTACTAGTACACTTATGGCAGGCTATGTTTCACCCTAGCTCATTGCTTCTTAATTATTTTTTTTACTTTATTTATTAAATTATTTACTTAATAATAAAAATAACAGGTTACTCAGACGTTAGGCTTCTTCGGCCCTTGTCATTCCAAGAATACCAGGTAAGAACCCATAGTTTATCCAGCCCTAGTCATTTTGCCCCCACCCCCCGCGTACACAATTAATTCTAGTCCCTCATCAAAGTTATTCCAGAAATTTGCATTTTTCGAGGTGGTAAATAGGGATATCTTCACTAATTCCTTGGAGGTATTGTAACTTTTAGAGTGCATCTGTATCCTCACTTTTATGTTGTTATTCCACCTTCATCTTGAGATGTCATTATATGCATCAAATTCTGGTGCCCTGCACATTATGATTCAGAATGAGAATGAAACCAGGTTTTTCTTATTTTACATCATCGTGCTCTTGGTCACTTATCCAATTATTAAAATTTTAGATTTTAGTTGCCAATATACCTAACTTTACATTTATCTGTATTAAAAGACTTTAGCCATTTCTCGCTCCAATCGATTAGTTTATTTAGGTTTTCCTGAATTTTATCAGTCTTCAGAGCATATTATTTACCGCCAATTTTTGTATTGTCTGCAAATTTTGCTGTTTTGACAGAAGGTTACTCTCTAGATCATTGCCATATATAAGGAAGAGCATGGGTCCCAAGACTGTACCTTGAGGCACACCACTATAGTTATAGTTACGTTTTGCCAATCTGATACTTCATCAGATTAGTTATTTGTTATTTGTTCGTATGTTTCAAGGAATGCAAATATCTTGTCTCTGATAATCTTTTTGAATAATTTAGATAAAACTGATGTTAGACAAATTGGACAATAGTTGATAGCTCGTTAATTATCTCCTTTCTTAAAGATAAGGTTACATTTCCCTTTTTCCATGCACGAGGAATTCTAGCTTGGGTTAGTGATTTATTAAATATACGTATTATAGGAATTTCTAATTGTGCACAAAGTTCTTAAAGTATACGCAGTGATACTTCATCAGGATCAGTGGACTTATTAGGATTTATTTTTTGTAGATATGTACGTACTCGCCTTATGCACATGAATTTTGGTGATATCAAGCTTTTCTTTCGGCAGGCCCATCAAATATGTTTAATGGTGTAAGAATGACTGCGTTGTTTTCCTTGGTAAAGATTATTACTAAACGTCAAACTCAGAATGTTGGCCTTTGTCATTGCTGATTAGTTTATCATTATCTAATAGTGGGACTACATTATTTTTTATGGTTTTTTTGCTCTTATGTAGCTGAAGAACATTTAGGGATTTATCTCGACTTCATGGGAGATTTTTACTGATCTCTTTCGCACGTTCTTTTGAGATTAATGTAACTATTAAAATCCGAGGATGACCGATAATTCATATACTTTTTGTATGCCTTTCTCTTATCAGCAATATTTTTTTGTAAGCAGTTAGTTATCCATAATGGTTTACATTTATTGATTCTTTGTGGTTTGTGTGGAATATATTTTTATTCTATCGATTTTAAATTACCTGTGAACGTCTTATACATTTCTTACATTATGCAAGTGTTATTGAAACACTGATTCCATTTGACTGAATTCAACTCCCTTATTATTAGTTCTTTTGTTTTAATTTGAAGGTTTAGCTTGATTCTAACAATGTTATGGTCACTGATTGCTAAAGGTTCACTAACTTCACAAGTATGAATGAGGTCACTCTAGTTTGTGAATACTAGATCTAGAATAGTATTGCCTCGAGTAGGTGTCTGAACTGTTTGGTATAGAAAGGCCTCTTCTGACAATTCTACTAATCTTGATTCTTCACTCGCTAGTTAAGGTTGACTAGTTTACAATCACCACACTCCTCATGAAGCATACTGTCCACAATCTTACTAACACTATCAACAGTTGCTCTGACACTTTTAAAACATCCTACCTGACACCCATTCATACCTGCATCTTTCCCTATTCTCGCCTAATTGATTACCTCCTGCACTTCCTCCTTTGTGATCCCTAAGTCATTCAACTCTCCTAACACATGTAGTCCTTGCTCCCTTCCAACTGCAATAAACTCACAATTTCAGCCTCCTTTATCTCCTCTATATTCAGTAATCTCAAAATGCTCTAGCCATCTCTTCCTTACAGCATCCTCCTCACTTATCAACCTACCATCCTCTGCCTTCATTTTTTCTTCTTTCCCAGATGCTCCCTCCTACATCCTCTTTACATTCTTCCAAATTTTTTTTTTATCTATGAAGATCAGTCAATTTTCTAAACCACTTCTCATCTGCATTCTTGCATAACCCTTTTTGCACAATTTCCTGTCTTTATATTCCTCATTCCTCTATAGCTACATTTTATATACACGCTTCTTTTCAGTTATTATTATACTTACTTCTTCCACCATTTTTTTTTTCTCACCCCACCATTCAAATACCTCTTACCACACCTTTTCTGGACATCCCAAAACATCATTTTTATAAAAACTGCCATTCTTCCTCCATATCACCATACTCCTGCTTTTTCACTGCATTCACTTACCCTCCAGCCTTTTCTTATATTATCATTTTCTCTCCTTTGCTCAACTCAGTTTCAAGGCGTCCATGACTCCTCCTACTTGTCTATCTCTCAACTTTCCCACCACTAGGTAATGGTCAGACGTATTTCCACTCTCTCCTCTCAATACACACACCCTTCAACCTACCTGTTACATTTCTGGACACAACCACAACCTCGGTCTATCATTGCTCTATCAACAACCCTTCCACTCTCCTGTCTCATCCATGTATACTTGCACTTATCTTTCTTCTCAAACAATGCATTTCCAATTACCATATCATTTTTTTATCCATTTTTATTTTTTCGATTACACCATGCATGCCAACGACACCTTCAATTATAATATTTCCTATTCTAACATTTAGGTTCTCCAAATATACTACATTCACATTTGCTGCAAAGCTCTGCAAACATTCATCAGCATAATTCATTGTTTCATGCATGTACTCCTTTACCCTATCATTTGTACAGTGGGATTATCGTAACCAATGAGTTTAATACAAGTAATATATCATAGTATTGATTAATTTGGTGCAGTCATTAGCTCTCTCAATGTCCCCATGGATCTAAGGTGTAATGCATGCTGGTATGATGAGTATTGTCATGCTTTTGGAGTAATGTTCTTGTGAGAAGCTTGAAAAATAAACTATTGTACAACCAAAATGTCAAAAGCAGAAGAAAGTAAATATTGCAATATGCAGTTCAGCACGTGCTCCATCCTTTCTTTTCTATCCAGTCATCCAGTGGATTAAACAGAACAGTCAGGATCTGCAATGATTGATAGTGATTATAGTGATTATAGTGTTGTCATATGTTGCACTCAAGTATAGAACTTTCTGCACTATTGAAGAGAATAGCAATCATTGCCGTCATCATCGTCATCATCATCTCAGGAAACACCACAATGCACTGTCCAAGGTGTGTGCACTGTGCAGGCAGAAACAGGTAGTGTAGTGTTCTGAGAACCTCAACACAGCAGGCTTTCCCCTTCCCCATAATAGCCAAGTTTCACCTAATCCACATTCACGTGACCCGACTGCACGGTTTCTTTCTTGGCATCTAACTATGTGCACGGGACAATAAAAATGTCAGCATTACCCTAAGCACCTATTATATATAGATTAACTATGAAAATAAGTGTTGGCAACTTGCCTCTACCATTTGAGTTACGAAATATGTAGTAGAGGGAAAAGGAAGTAAAATAAAGAGAGGCGGAAAATTCACAAAGGAAGGTAATAACTACCACATAATGAGGAGGGTAATGTTATAGGCTTTATGGACAAGCAGGCAGTGCCATGAGGATTGAGGGTGGGATGGGAAATATTGTGAGCGAGGCTTTGTGAAGAGGAAGGCGTTATATAGGAATGTAAAGTGTGTAGCATGAGGGTTCTGGTGTGCCATGGACGGTGTTGATACTGTCACGTGTAGAAGAGCGTGTGTACTGTTGATAGGGGCCCCTGTAGGGATGCATTGTCGGAAGGGGAAGTGCGTCTTGGAAACCTTGGCCTAGACTGGTCCATGGATGCCCCTTACATCAAGTGCAACCTGCTTTGTGAAGGTGCCCTTGTGCTTGGGGACAGTTTTTCATGTTTCCGGAAAGTATGTGCGTCTACAGGCATCACTGACCTCAGGTTGGCTTGTTCATACCTAAGTCATACGTTTATCATGACTTTTTATATTTCCTATAATGCTTAAGTATTGGTTTGTTCATGCCTCAAAATATCGTCACTCTGAATGCATACATTTTTTCTGTGCTTCATGATCGTGTTAAGTATCATAATGAAATGCCCTTGTAACTTGCTTGTCATATTCAGCAGTTGAAACTCTATGTTTTACTCACACTACCAGAAAATATTTATATCTTAGGAAGGTGTGTGGACATATAGTTCTTGCAGCGTGCCCGATTGGCATTACGCCACGGAGGGTGCGTTCGCTCACAGACATGGAGGAGCGGAACCACGATCAACTTATTTCTGAAGCATTGGAATAGTCTGTAAAACTTGTAAACTCACTTGAAGGGGTTTCTCGTTATAACGTTCGTTAAAGTGTGTACTGCCATTGTTTGTGGTGCGGCCATGAAGCATTAGACAGTGGCGTGAAGGCAACCCGCTCCTCGCATGCTGGCAGACCTTCGAACACATGAGTCTGGCCTGTCATCGTCATGTTTGTTGGGTCGTATATATATTTTAGTGTTCTATAAACCTCCATAACGTTGTATTTATATTAATAGTACAGAGACCTTTTAGTACAGTGAATATTTATGAAGATAAGGTATTAATATGCCAAACTTCAAGTAGGTCCGAATCGCTCATTTTATATTATTTTCATATCAATTATTTGTAATGTGTCTGGTTATGTTGATATGTTGTGATGATTATAGTTGTCAATTACCATCATCATCATCATTGGTCTGAAAAAAGTGTGTAACCAATATGATCATAACTACTTAGTATAAAACAAATGACAGTTGTGTGAAGGTAATAAGAGGAATACGATAAAGATATGAATTTTTTTGGGGGTAACGTGTAGTACTTGCAGTTAGAACCCATTATCATGAGTGTATGGGAAGACACCACCCACCCACACCTGTGATCCTCCTCCCCCATGTAATCATAGGTTACCAAGGACAGGTAGAACTATAATTATTTTCTTTTTTTGGCGGGGTATGAAAGGCAACAAGGACGATCTCTCTCTCTCTCTCTCTCTCTCTCTCTCTCTCTCTCTCTCTCTCTCTCTCTCTCTCTCTCTCTCTCTCTCTCTCTCTCTCTCTCTCTCTCTCTCTCTCTCTCTCTCTCTCTCTCTCTCTCTCTCCTCTCTCTCTCCTCTCTCTCTCTCTCTCTCTCTCTCTCTCTCTCTCTCTCTCTCTCTCTCTCTCTCTCTCTCTCTCTCTCTCTCTCTCTCTCTCTCTTCTCTCTCTCTCTCTCTCTCTCTCTCTCTCTCTCTCTCTCATGCAGCCTCTGTATGGTGAAAACTTAGAGAGAGAGACGTCAGATGGACTTGGCGACCTTCCATCTTTCTACGTCACAGCTCTCCCTCTCTCCCTCTAGTGACAGTGGCACCATCACAGTCTCCTGTCTTGATACCTTAAAAATGTAACAATTTCAACCATTCTCTCTCTCTCTCTCTCTCTCTCTCTCTCTCTCTCTCTCTCTCTCTCTCTCTCTCTCTCTCTCTCTCTCTCTCTCTCTCTCTCTCTCTCTCTCTCTCCCCCCCCCCACGAAGTAAAACACCCGCCTCATTAAAAAATTGAGCAACATTTTCAAAACAAAAATAATTTCGTGAGATAAGATACAAACATCTTTCAAAACCATGAACATGCAACAGAAAAATAAAATACGAATATAGATGTAGGCGTTGCATGGAAAGAGAGAGAGAGAGAGAGAGAGAGAGAGAGAGAGAGAGAGAGAGAGAGAGAGAGAGAGAGAGAGAGAGAGAGAGAGAGAGAGAGAGAGAGAGAGAGAGAGAGAGAGAGCAACATTTTTCTTATTCATATTGAGCGATAATTTAACATAGCAAGAATTCTCCTTGGCTACAACTTTAGGCGAAAGAAAGGAACTGAACATTTAAATATGTTTTTACGCTTTAAGGAAATGACACCATTATAGTTAGCTTATGACTAGGATATACTACTGGAAGTGTATAGTAAGAGCACGAAACAATTAAGAATACCTCATAAGATCATGTTTCGGTGGTAGTGTCTTATTTCCCACTTTGTGATATGCGAAGTAATGTATTATCCTAATGGTGTCCCGTCTGTCATGTTTTATTTGTTCTTCTCTGCTCTCATAATTTGACTGCCAACATCAATATTTCTTTCTTGACAGAAATATATATTCAACTTGTCCCAAATAAGGGTTACTGCGCTTATACTTAAAACTACAGTCTTTTTATTCTCTCCCATACTTGTTTTTAAGACCAATATTCAGAAGGAAGGCTCATAATCCCGTGTCAACTTTTTTCTTCAATATATATCCTATTATTTGGTCAGTTTCCTTTTGCTATTAATAAATGAATAGGTGTTTGTGGAACAACAGAGGAAATCATTAAGCTTTTAAAGTATGAGGCATTTCCACAGAGGAGGCCCACGTACTTAGCTGCGTTCTCAGAGGGCGAAATTATACAAAGTGAGGAAAGTGAAATGATAAAATTAGTACAGTAGCGAGAAACTGTTGCTTCACGGAATAAAAAGTTAAACACGATTTTTTTTTATATAATTAGGAATCAGGTAGTCTATTTTGCAGCTAACCTGGCATATAGCAGTCCGAACAGTTCAACAAAACTATTCCACCTTTGTGTGTGGTGTGTGTGGATAAGGGTAATGATTACTTAAAATCTGAATGTGTTTACGGCTAAAGACTCTTACTTTGCATATACAAGGCAAACTTTTTTTATTTCATAATGATCGATGGTAAGGTAAATTAATGATAGGGATGATTTAAGCATGAAGCTGTGCAGATGTGATGCGCATCAGCGTTTATCAGCGAACGGGTGAAGGGGAAGTAATCGGAGAGAGTTTCGACAACAGTTAAAATATGTTATAGTGTGTGCTTTCACAAACATATATGTGTGCTGAACGGTGGTGGGAGAGAGAAATCTTTGTTTGGCCGCCTCCGCCCCCAGGCACCACCTTTTGCGTGACGTAGAGGAAATCCCACCAGACTGCGTCACACGGTCACAGGTCCTTGGAAGCGACGTGAGGTGTGCGCCGTGTGGTGTGGTGACGGAACATACACTGCCCTTGCCCTTGTACCGTCCACCAATGATATGTCATTCTAGTCACATGGGATGATGAACTAGGTGGCAGGAATTATGTTCGCCTGATTTAAATATATCTTACTATCATCTTATTTTTTGCAACAATAAGCAGATTTTTCCGTGTCTATTCAGTGTGTGGTGGTAGTAGTAGTAGTAGTCGTAGTAGTAGTAGTAGTAGTAGTAGTAGTAGTAATGATACTGATGAAAATAATAATAAGAAGAAGAAGAATGCCAATATTAATAATAATAGTGTTATAACGATAATGATATGTTGATTAAAAAGTTGAGACAGTCATCTGGCAGATAATACATAGCTTAGATTTACTACCAATACTTGCTGAGATAGACTTAAGGTAGTGAAGGGAGTTCCGTTGTTACTAGTATGCAGTTTCCTAGCAGAGTTTACAATAGAACCAGGGAAGGGCGGGAGGCGCTAATGGTCGTTAACATGTTTAATTAAGAATGGCACTGTCCATTTTCGTACTTTGGAACTGGAAGGGGAAGGAAGGGAGGGTTATTTGCATGATGTTTAGAAATGATACTCCGGAAAAAATGGAGGTGTACTACGTGTTTGTGTGCATTCATGTGTGCTTTGATCGGCACAAGACGATTCAACGGTCGTGGTGCCTCACTGCAGCACTTGGGCGTGAGTGATGGTGGTCATCTGACAGCTAGAAGTGGTAATGGCGTGGATAGTGGAGTAGTTTCTTGCCATATCAACATAGTAGTTGGTGGTGGTGGGTGGAGGGATGTTGAAGTTTGAGTAAGTCCAGCGCCTTCTCGAATTGGTGCGTCTTTGTCTGTCAGTGAGGAGGATCAGGCAGGAGAGGTGTAGTTAAAATTAAGTCTGTGGATAAAGAGGAAATAGGTGTTCTTCAGGTCAGGTGCTGGGAGGAGAGGCCTAAGTGTGTTTGTGTGTGTATATATGTATGTACGTGTGTGTGTGTGTGTGTGTGTGTGTTTACCTAGCTGTAGTATATAGGGCCTGAGCTACACTCATGTGGCCCTGCCTCCGTATCTATTTTTGTCCAGTTTTTCCTTCAGTTGATGTACATTTTTTTTGTGTGTGTTTGTGTGTTTTACGATTCTGGCAACAAGCTTGGCACAAAACATGTCCTGAGAGAGACTATATTTGAGTATTTGCAATATAAACAGTTATGATGCTTAACTGTTGAGTGTACCAGTTATATACATTGGGTGTTGTAGGGGGCCGGCTGGGTGGCTCTGTGGTCTGTAAGATGCAAGTTCAATCCTGGCTCATGACATGATGGCTTGGTGAGAGGGATAACACTCGTTTAATCTTAGCAGAACTATAATGTCTAATAGCTACCTAACTCTGAGGATTATTTAATTTCCTATAAGTCTTCTAAAGTTGTTGTGCACTCTTACCTTATATTCTCATAATCTTTTTCCTCCTTCCAGTATACGGCCGAGTTCGTGAAGGAAAACCTCTTCCAAAACACCATCGATAAAATCAAACAGTTACGCACTCAGATGCCTCCTGCTGGCGGGGGGCGCAGCAACGGCGGCAGCAGCACTGACACCCGAAGCAGCACCAAGACACAGGGCTGCAACACCAATGGCAAGGCAGAGAAGCGAAGGTCAGGCTGTGAAGACAACTCAAAGGAGGCAAAGGAAATCCGTGAGAGCTGCCCCATCAACAACAATAACAATAACAAGCTCAATGCTCTGAATACATTGACACCCAAGACAGTGATGGAGGCTCAGGATGCACAAGAGAAAACCTCACCCACCACTGGAACTGACGCCAAACTTAACGGAGGAATACCCGAAGCCACGGGAGGCTCATGTGTAGAGAACCTTGACTCCATCACCTCTACCACCACTACCACCACCACCACTGCCTCCTCCACCTCCACCACCCCATCCTCTCCCTCTTCATTAACATCATCACCATCACACTGCAAGGATGACAGCACAACGTCTCTGAAGAAGGACGACACATACAACTCTGTCAATCTCCGTCGGTCATCCCTGGCCTCCTCCACGGCCTCCAAAGATAAGAAGGAAGAAAAAACAGGGACTGTGTCGAGGTCAGGGTCAGGCTGTGGGACGGGGACAGGGAGTGGGAGTCAAAATGAGTCCAGCTACATTGATGTCCTGCAGAACATCAACTACACTCGCCTTCTAACGGACCAGATCTTGGCCGTGGACCGCCAAGTGGTGGCCCACTGTAAGGCCCGAACCGACATGTCTGGTGAGCCTCTGTCATGCTGTTCCTCTTCACTTGTACACTGCTGCTGTTATCCTCCCTGTCCTGCCCTGCCTTGCCCTGCCCTGCTTTGCACTGCCTTGCCCTGCCTCCCATATTCTGTTGTCACTATCTAATATTAACTCACCCATGCTCTCCAACTTCTTTTCCTGACATCTGTACCGGCCTCCTGGCTTCCCAATCTTACAGTCACCTTCCCTACTCGTACAAGATGCATGCATATACGTATCTTGTTCCTCCCACTTACCTTCATTACCCTACAGGTTCAACAGCGGTGGTAGCAGTGCTTGATGGAGAGATGCTGGTCATTGGCAACGTGGGGGACTCCAGGGCTGTGATGGCTGACCTCAAAGGCTCCACCATCCCCCTCTCCTTTGATCATAAACCCAACCAGGTAACTATTGTCTGCAACATAATTTTGCTTGTCAGGCTGTTAACTCATTATAGAACCATTATTTCACACACACATGTACGCCTTTGATTCCATCTCGCTCAAGTTGCAAAGCTTACACTGATGACTAAGCACGACTAAGCTTACAATTCTCTCTCTCTTTTCCTCACCTCCTCCCCTCTCTTTGAAGCTGAAGGAGCGTCGTCGCATCAAGGAAGCTGGGGGGTTCATCACCTTCACAGGGGTGTGGCGCGTGGCAGGGGTGCTGGCCACCTCAAGAGCCCTTGGAGACTTTCCCCTCAAGGAGCCAAGACAACTCATCACTGCAGAGCCTGATGTACTAACCTTCAGCCTTACAGACCATAGGGTGAGTACGCTTAGTTTTAGTCTTAGTCTTAAGATACCAAAATGGCTTGTGTCAAATGAGGACAAAAAGAAGCTTGGTGAAAACATATGAGGTAAAATACATCACATTACAAATTTTACCATTTTAAATACTCAGACACAAGTGACATTACAATATTTAGGAAAAGAGAAATATCATATAATTCAAGTCTTTACAGTTGATTACAGAACACAAGTGACTACCAACAGCACGTACTGGAGGCTTCTTTCAGGACTTGAGATAACTAAACCTTCCTTAATCATACAGGCACACTTCATCATCCTGGCCACAGACGGGCTTTGGGATGTGATGACCAATGAAGAAGCAGTTGCCTTCGTGCGGGACCACCTCCACGAGCCTGACCACGGCGCCAAGACCCTCACCATGCATGCCTTCCATCGAGGCTCACAGGACAACATCACTGTGGCTATATTGAATGTTAGCAAGCTACTCCAAAATTGAGGTGTGTGTGTGTGTGTGTGTTTACGTAGTTGTAAGATCCAGGGTTTGAGTTACATTTGTGTGGTCCTGTCTTTGTATCTATGAATGTTTTTCCTTTAGTTGTTGTATGTTCTTTGCCATTATCACCTCTTCTTTCAGTTCATGTGTGTGTGTGTCTTGTGTGTCCAAAAGAAAAAAGAAAAAACTTATGTATATGGTTTTCTTTCCAGTTGGCTGTTGTGAAGATGTTTGTGTACATCGTTGATATGCTGGTTGACAACCCAACACCCTAATAAGTGTTTTAGTATTGCATGATTGCTCTTTTGAAACACTTGTGATCGGTGTTTGGGGTTGTAGTGTATTCAGACATCAAGACAAGGCAGCTGACAAATAATCTTCAGGCCATACAGAAGTCACTACCTCCAGTTAAGTAGTTTTCAAGGTATTTATTTGTCATCTTGTTATTTAGAAAGGTGATGTCGTTCTCGGTCACATCCGGAACTGCTTTGTGAGTTCTTAAAATTAGCGTAATAAGATTTTATTACATTTTCTTTTTCTTAATTTTGTATTGTTTATTTACTTTACAACATTGATTGCTTGTCATTTTTACTGTATATTTTAAAATTGGATTTGTGTAACTATTTACTATGTATTTATTACTCGACTGCGATGTATATATATGTTTATTTACACATTAATTTATTCTGTCAAGTTTGACTTGATGTTTTTTGCTATACATATATATTAGTGATTGTTGATGTATAAAATTCTTTATTGTTACAATGTTTCAAGATAATTTAGGTAAGTAACATGATACTTGTACACGATAAGATGAGACACCAGCTTGACAGTGTGTAACCCATTTTTAGTAACAATAGTTTGGGATAAATTAAAAATGAGGAATTCTTATCAAAGCTCCAATTTGTCTCAGAAGGTTTAGCGATTGTTCCGTCCCGAGGATCAATGAAAATGAGCGAACCAACCCAACAAGATAGGGTCACTATGTTAGGAAAAGGGTGTGTGGGAGTGTAAATTGTGTGTTAATGTGAATGTACAGTTTTATGTGTATTAAGTGTGGACCATGGTGTATTGAGTGTGTGTGTGTGTGTGTGTGTATGTGTATGTATGTATGTATGTGTGGGATGTTACAGGGGATGTGTGTGTATGTTATGGGGTAGTGAGACTGGTTTTATTTGTATGATTTTTTAAGGTTGTTGATGAATGCTTCCAGAGCGTGATGTAAATGCATCCCACCACTTCTAATGCAATCATTCACCTGCATTCAATGTTATCACCTTTGGACACCATATACTCGTAGTCATCCATTTGTTGTATGAACACCTAGCAGTCATTCATCTATTACAGGGACAGTTTGTAATTCATTCACTTAACACAAGCGAGTCATCACCTGTTTCATCAGCATCACACAGTCCTATGCACGTCATGGTTACCTGTGACACTTTCATGGGGAGGGAATGACTATTAGTGATGTGCAGACTGATGAATGCTTGTTAATGTAGGCGATAGAAGCAAGTTATTGTAGGCATTAATACTTAAGTTATAAAGCAGGAGAGGAATATTCTTAAGTGAGAAATGCTGTTTGACACAGAATTATGTTCCTAACAGACCCACTCAACTCATTCTTCACTTGAACTGTTCATGAAACCATGCATGTGCAGTGCTCCTTCTCAAATGCTACTTCTACCACAGTCTTATGTATTTACTGACCATTCTGTCACCAGTTTTCTAGCCATGGTATAAAGTGTGAAGTATTTACAGATTTGCAATGAAAAACCACACATTGCAGTGTTGGCTCAGATTGCTAATTGTCGTACTAATAGTATTTTCCCATCTTCACAAGAGAAGTAGGATTCATCATCACAGTGTAGAACTGTATAACCAAAGCACTCTAAAGTTGACATTATTCATTATTGATGGTAATATTCCTCAACCTGCTTATACATTGTTGAGAGACCAAAGGAGATGCAATGCATTACTATATACATATTCGTGTATTCCTTTTTCTATGCATATTTATATCCATGTTAAGAAATTTACCAATGGCAGTGGTTAAAGCAAAATTTTTCCTACTGCTTATAGTAATACCTTTGAAGAATAGTTACAATAGTTATCAGTGATATTTTTCTTCATCACATACTCTTACGATGATCCATAAAGTGTATTGAAAATAGTATCTAAAACCGAGTTAAAGTATTTATTGTTGCAAGTACTGCTAGGACCCTCAAGCATTCTAGCATTTATTAGTACATACCCAGTAAGTCTAGCCAAAGATTCAACATAACGTTAGTTTTAGGTGTGACTCTTCAACATTATCACACCCTTCTCTATTCATAGCTCCAAAGACACCATGACAAGTATTGTGTAATTGAAAGTCCGTACTGTGTGTAATACCTTAGATTCAGTGAGAAGAGCATTGCAAAACCTATTGTGTCATACAGGAAATGTCTTGAACTGTAGAAAATAAAGGAATAACAGTTGTTGGTTGTGTGTTATCTCCTTTAGATCAATTTTTCTGTTTCAAAACACTTACATCACAATATTAGATAGTGGACAGTCATTAAGATTAAAAGAGTTAATGAGACAACCTTTACTATTGTACTTTGTAATCTATGTACCCATCTAATATCACTCTTAAGGAGGTTTAGGGCTTGGGAAGACAGTACTCTCCTTCCTCTCTGCACCTTGCCTTTCCATAATAGAGTATACAGACATACTTCTCACTCCTTTCCTCTTGGTCGCCTTTTATGACCGGCAGGGAATATGATGACAGTATTCCTGCATCTCCCGCCACAGGTTTATTTATTATATTTCAAGTGAGTAGATTCACTTCCAATGCAGGTGTACTCCATACCCACTTAGATGAGGTTCTAGGTGAGTAATGACCTTGATGTTTCATAATGATCAATTCCAAAGTCATTGAACTACTTTACTTCAAAGGAATATAAAAAACAACACCACTATAGATCTTTACTTGGCTGTTTGAGTTAACTAATCTATACTATCTACTACTATTAGAGAAAGGATAGAACAGTATAAGGCTCCTCTCTACCCACCCTTTCCTTCCAGCCAAAGCTAGCCCGAAAGGAGTAATCATAACATTCCTTTGCTGTTATAAAGGCCTGATATAAGGAGCAATCATAAGTCATGTGTGTAATACCAATGTTCTATTAGTATGGACACTTTGGGTTTAGATGTGCACCAAAGCTCAAAAGATTTGTCTAATAATTTATACATGACAAATTATATTCAATTGTCCTAGATTAATCCTTGCAGAAAGTAAATATATATTAAGTAAGAGTAAATTTAATGGATGAAAAGTCAGGTGAATAAGAAAACACGTCTAATAGAAATAGTGGCTGGGTGACTCTTTGGTATAATATTTGGCTAGTGGTTTAAAGGTTGCAGGTTTGATCCTGGTTCATGACAGCTTCTTGGTGAGAGTGTTAGTGGTCTCTCGTTAACCCTAGCAGAGCAATATATGGTCTATAATAACCTACAAAAAATTGTTTAGGGGGAATTCTATATTAACTGGTATAACTAATAACAGCAGTAATCGGTAGATACATATTTCTCACCAATACTATATTTTAATCTGTATGAGTTAAGGGATATTTTACTACTTTTACTATTAATTTATTGGCTTAATGACAAATATTTTATTGATGATGATAATGATAGTAGTAGAAGTTTTGCTGCTGATGATGATTATTATGATGCAATTCATGTATCTCGTTACAAAATGCTATACGTAGTAAAGAAGAGTACTAGTAACGTAAATCCTCTTTGACTAACTAATTCTGTTATATCTTTTATATATTATTAATTTAGTTTATGTAAGTTTTTTTTCTTATCGACATAGTAAGACTTTAATAACAATATTTAAAAACAATAGCTGGCAGTGTAGTGAATCGATCTTGTAGCAAAACGTATTTAGCGTATTTACCTATTTAAACAATTAACTATATACTTTAAAAAATACAAACGATAACATTACATTTTTCTACATATAAATCCTTAAACTTATAATTTCAAATAACTTAAAATATATGTTTATTTAGAATTTATAAAGACTCGCAGTCGATCATTGAGTGCAGGATCATTCAAGATGGCGGCGGCGAGGGGATGCGAGGTAAGACTCACCGGCGTGTTTAGAGGCGAAACAATACTTTAAATGACTAGTTATTACATGTAGACAATATATAATAGTGTTAAGATCATGGTGGGTGAGGTTGAGCGGCACAGCGGGTTAGTATATTAAGGTAAAGGCTGGTGAAAGGTTGGCCGGTGTGTTGGGCGGCGATCAGCTGATGGCGCCGTTAATATAGACTTTATTTTCATGTCGAATATATTTTCCTATTTTAGGGTTTTAGACTTTTTGATATATAGGAAAGTATTTAGTAGTTGTATATGGTTAAGGAATTGTTGGAGTAGAACAACTATTACTGAAATTAGAACACCGGTATTATTGTTAAATGTGAAAATTAATTGTTATAGAAAGGCTGTTTATGGAGGAAATTTATTGTAGTATTATCATGTCACAGGTGTAAGGAGAGTTTTTTTCAGGTAAATTGTGAGTATTATTACGGGAAACATGATCAATTCTTAACCTTTTTAATTCTTTAGATTGCGTCATTGTAACTATTTTGAATATTGAACTGACCACAAGTTAAGAATTACCGTAATGCTGAATAGTTTTAATATATTATGTTATTTTATTACTATTGTATTTTATTGTTCTTCTGTATGTTATTTGTCTGTTCGTGTTGCCTATGCTTCCTGGTGAATTATTATTATTATTATTATTATTATTATTACTTATATGTGAGACAGTCTGATTGATTGAACTTTGTCATATTAGAAAACACTGACGTTGGATGTTGTTGGTTATAAGCTCGGGTTACTAAAAGGTTGAGTTTGAATGATAAAAAAAACAAAAATAACAATAATGGTAAACGTAGAAGATAAGCCGAGATAAGTAGAGATAAGCAAAGTGACAAGACAGATGAGCGGGATGCATCATTCTGTAGTAATACCAAGTTTTTTTTAGTATTTCTGTCGTTTCATATTAAACAGAATCGGTGTTTGTAATTATACTGAACATTTTCATCTCATTATAAGATGCATTTATTATCAGGTCGGAAATGAAAGTTGATTAGTGAAAATAAAACAAAACTCGACCACACTAAACATTAAAAACTCCCTTACAGAGCAACAGTTATTGATTATCTCGTCATTTGATCAATTAAAAACATTATTCATTTATTTTTTATTTTTTTAACATTACTTATTGATGATCACTTCTTGTCCTGTAGATGGCTCTGAACTTAGCAATGCGGCGGTGTGCCAGTGTGGGCTTGAAGAATGGTCTTGGCGGGCAGCAGGTGGCCTCAGTTTCATCAATGTCCAAGATCGGCAGCAGGGAGGTAGTGGGCTTTGGAATGAATGGAGAAGCCAGCTACATTGACCGTGTTGACTTCCCCATGCCTGCTATTCGCTTCAAGGAGAACACACCTGACGTCGTGGTAAGTATGTGTGTGAGTGTGTGTGTGTGTGTGTGTGTGTGTGTGGTTACCTAATGGTAGTATACAGGGCCTGAGCTATATACTCTTGTGGTCCTGTCTTCGTATCTATATTTGTACAGTTTTTCCTTAAGTTGGTGTACAGTTTTTTTGCCATTATCTTATCACCTCTTCCTTCCTTGTCTGTATGTGTGTGTGTGTGTATGTGTGTGTGTGTGTGTGTTTGTGTGTGTGTGTGTGTGTGTGTGTGTATGTGTGTGTGTCTTGTTTATATATCTGCCTGTTTTTATGTTACAATTAACCTAAGTTCCATTTATACTTATGGCTGGCTAAAAAAAATTGGTATGCAAATTTTTCGTTTATTTATTTTTGTCATTATCAGAACATCACAAATCTAAGACTATTACCTATAGGATGAATAGCTATATTGAGGACAAGTTATTGTTCTTTGCATATTGAGGGAATTAAAATGTGTCCAGGATGCATTTGATCTCAATTATAGCCAGTGGTATCTAATTCAAAATTGATTACAGAGATATCCAGTTTATCTCAGAGTGTGTGTTGTATATGTGAATCTGTTGACCATATTTTGTTTAATAATGTGTCCTTTTCAATATTTTGGTGCTTTGATCTGGCAGACAAAATTGAAGGTCACAGGATTTAAACATGACCTTAAAAAAAAAAACATTGTCTTAGGTAGTGTGTGGTGTAGGGAAGCAATGCAGATTTGTCTTTCATAGTGCTACAGTTGTGATATTCAAAATTATTATTGATTGAACACTGATTGCTGCCTTAGTGTAAACAAATGCAAGAATACTAACCCTGTATTCCCTGTGGGTTGTCAATAGTAACAGAGCAATGGGGTTGGGGAGCCTTTCCTCTGTGTTTGTTTCTTTCTACTATGAGACAAGGCATAGAGAAGGAGGGAAGATTGAATTCTCTCTTATAACTATGTGGATCCCATGTCTCCTTGAACCTATAAGTGTTGGAAATGATAATGTTTGGAAGTACTTCGAAGAATATATTAACACTTAGTTAAGAAGGAACGGAGGGTGAAAAGTAGGTATATAATGAAAGTGTCACCTACTCTTTCTTTAAATGGATAAATAGATAATCATTTGTATTACCATTTCAACAACCTTCAAATCGCTTCAATCCATTGCTTCTTTCCTCCTACTGTCCTCTTTACAGGGTCTGGCAATAAGCAGGACATTTTTTTCCCTACATGCTTTTGGTTTCCCTTAGCCAGTACCCTTTTAATCTAAACAAAACAAAAAAGCATCCACGTTTCCTCAGGCCCTGCGAGACAAGGAGAAGGGAGACTGGAGCAAACTGACCCTGGAGGAGAAGAAAGCCCTCTACCGTGCCTCCTTCTGCCAGACCTTCGCCGAGATGAAGGCTCCCACCGGCGAATGGAAGAGTGTACTTGGCGTCACCCTCATGGCCTGCTCCTTCGCCGTCTGGACCTACGTACTCATGAAGATCTTTGGTGAGTTGAAGTGTGGGGAAGAGTGTGATGGTATTAGTGTTGGGTTAGGTACAGGACCTGCCTTGTGTAGGTTAACTAGCCTTTTGCAGCCTCCTTATGTTCTTATGTAAAATATTATAACTTGAAAGGGATGGATTGATATCTTTTAGTACCTGGGTCAGTATGTAAATTAAAACAAACTAATGTTGATGTTATTTGTTATACTGCTGGTTTGAGATTATATGCCATCCAGTTATCATAAGTATTTTTGAGGTTATGAACAATAATTATTCATGCATTAGTTTGTCCCTGTGGTGGCAGGTACAATAATTATTATACTACCACCTTATTCATTCCCTGTGTGTTGTAAAAGGCAACTAAAAGTGATGCAGCGATGGGTCTAGGAAGCCTCTCCTCTGTATTCCCACCTATGAAAAGACAAGGCACAGAAGAGGAAGGGGAGAGTAATGTCTCCTCAAACCACTAATTGCCTTGTCCTGTCTATCCTCATTGAGTATAAAGTTATAGGACCTTAATTATTATGAACCAAGATTACCCTAAATGCTTTCTTTTCACCCTGCAGTGTACGATGAACTGCCAGACACCCTATCCAAGGAGAGGCAGGAGGCACAGCTCAAGAGAATGATTGACCTCCGTGCCAACCCCGTCGAGGGCATCTCATCTAAATGGGACTATGAGAAGGGTGACTGGAAATAAGAAGTAAGACCCGTCCCGCCCTGCCCTGCCCTGCCCCGCCCTGCCTTCTGCCCTGCTGCCATCAAAGTGTGAAGCCATCTTGGTTAGTTCCCCTTGACTAGGTGCCTGTGCATCTAACTAAATTTATTCTCATCACAGTGTTGGGTTGAAGTGTTATGGTACCGTGTGACATCTATAGGGCATAATGTAAAGATATTATCATCAACATCTAACTGTCTCTTTCCATCCATGTTTTTTATTTCAGCCAAATGAATGAAATCGGTGTTTATTTCTGTATTTCTTATTGTTCATTTGAGGACAGAGACACTCCATATGACCAGATTTGCTCCTGGTGTACAATTTATGATATTTCACCCGACTGGAGTTTCCCTTCCCACACAGACCCCCATTCCAGCTCCCTGACTCACCACCAGTGTGTATCTCTTGATCTTGCACTCAGAATAAGGTTGTAAGGGATGGATAACAGGGGAATACAGTTTAGAGATACAATTGGTGCTGTAACTCAGTAAGCAATAGTAAGTACTTGAACACCTTCCAGTCTACCAACAGATTCTATCCTCATGCAGTCAGGGAGCAAGAAAATATTGTAAATATGATTATTATTTAAGTCGCTGTGTAGTAAACGGTGACAGACAGAGTGTCTTTTTCTTAACCGTGTATGATGTGTGAAGTTGGTCTATCTATATATACTAGGCTGTCCTACATATACACATGTCAAGTTATTATCTGAAATGTAGGATAGGATGACCATGAAGGGATAGAGTATATAACTTGAACTTTAACAGCAAGCAGCACATAACCATGCAACTGTGTGTGCTGCTATCAAGTGAGAAAGACTAACCAATCTTGAACATAAGAACAGATCCCAGAATACCTGTCAGTCTATAACTTTGGTATCAGCTGGACTACTTACTACTGCTGTACTAGTAACCTTCATGTGGGAGAACAGGATGGCTGAGAACAAGACTGTCTCCAGCACTGTGCCAGCAGGAAACAGTTTTCAGGAAACATCATGTACATATCTTGTACAAAACGAGGATATGGTAAAGAATAACCAGTGTCACCAATGGAACATTTTGTATATTTTTTAGAATAACAATGTGGATTATCTGGAACATTGTTAGGAGTCCTGATGGCTCTGTGGTACAGTGCCAGGCTGGTTGTCTACAGGTGACAAATGGCAGCTTCTCTTGGTGGGACGGGAAGCACACTCCTGTCAACCCTAGCAGAGCTATATGGTCCCTAGCTCGGGCAGATTATTTGATATCCTTTTTTTACCTTGAGCACTCCAGTACTTCACAAATATTTTCCAGATTTGTATCCTCATAAGCCATAATGAAACATTTGAAATGTTTAATTTTAGAGGAGAAACCAATGGGTTAAGTTTGCCTCCTCAGGATCCATGTGATGCTGCCACCACATTACTCATCTGAAAGATAATGATAACAACACTAAGGGCCCTAGGCTGGGTGGCTGGGCTGACGCACTGACGCGTAGCCTGAAGGGTGCGAGCACTGACTCGTATCCTGAAGGGTGTGAAAACACACCACAACTATATGCTCTTTAATTACCTAGTTTGAGGGGATTATTTATTTTTTTTTTTTTTTAATAAGTTTAGTTTCAAAGAATAACAAACATTTTATAGAAGTTTTCTTTCAAAATAATTGTAGATACATATGAAAATCCTTTGGTGGTCGCCGCAGCAGAACACTCGCCTCCATCTCACCCTGTGCCCTGCATGTTGTGGTGCCACACCAACCACTTGCATGAAGGGTATGTGTAATTTGTATTGTGATTTAATAGTCACAATGATGGGAAAGTATATAAAAGTAGATATACTGTTAACATATAGTCTGGAAGTTTATATAAGAGTTCTACACTCAGTGAACAGGTAGCAGGTTTTAGCAGTATTCAAAACAATGGTAATGAAATACTTTTAGATGTTGTATGAGTGTGGCCTAGAGGCAAAGATGTCACGGAATACCTGTGCATGTATGTGTGTAGATGTCTGTTTCAGCTTATTCCCTTTAAGAGGAATGTAAACTGGGTATTTAGATAAATATCTAGTATATAGAAGCAAGGAATAAATGTTTTGGGAAAGTTGAAAGTAAAAGATCAGAGCAGGGAAAACCACCTTTAGATGGTTGTGTGATAGAATGTTTAAGAAGTAGAATCCTTACTTTTTATTCCAGGCTAAAACCTCTCCTTAGGAAGGTAACTGAGGCCAGGCATCTACATACTGTACATACATCCACATTCATTCTTTTACATCTTTGCCTTTTTCGGGAGATGCAATGATCCTCGCTGTACCACACTACATAAGAGTGTCTTATATCAAAAGCAATGATTTGTGCTTCAGGGTTTACCACCAGAACTAGTTTACCCCTGGCCTGGTGCACTGCAATAGGCCCATCCCCTTCCCTATCTATACCTGACTTGATCACCTCATCAAACCAAATGTGAAAGAACCTCCCATCAAGGTCGTTGAGGTTGCGTCTCTATTTATGCATTCACAATCAATCTTCATTCACACAAGCATTCTTCCTTGTTACATATACGTCCTTGCATCTAAAACTTTCTTCCCACTGTCCATTTATCCTATTTGTTATCTCACTCACAACCTCGCATCTCTCTTATCAGATCTATTTATCTTTTCACCAAGCATTCCTCCTCCATTCTCTTGACATGCCCAAACCATCACAACACTCCCTGCTCTGCTCGATCACCCACCTCTCTAACAACACCAGTTCTCCTCACTTCATCATTTATTAATAACTATGCACTAGCCCACACACCCCTCAAACACCTCGCCTCCTTTACATTCAGTCTCCTGTGCTACTCCGATATTCCATGCCCCATCTCCTTCATATAATGCAGTCAACACCACTACTCCACCATACAATGTTTTTTTTTAATTCTTCCCAAGTGATCTACTTCTTAACATTCTATTCATCCCTGTCCATACCTTCCCTAATTCATTCATTCTTAACCTCAACTTTTCTTCTGTTCTTCTTTCCATCTACAGCAATATTCGACCTTAAAAACGTAAAACATTATAACTTTTCAAGCAACTCACCATTCATCCTCAGCATTAATCCTCTTATCATCATATAATGTCTTCTTACACATCAATATTTTGCTCTTACTTATCTCTCATTCATTTTCAACTTCCTCCTTCACATCCTTCCAAACCCTTATACTGTACCACCTGTTTCAACCTCTCCTCTGAATCTGTATAATTTACAAACCACAGTTGATTCAAATTCCACTCCTGACCTTCAGCATTCACCAAAAATTATCCATATAGTGTAGTAAAATTTTAAGGCTTTGTAAAGAGGTGATGTTGATGTGAAACTGAAGGGAGTGTCATAGCGGTGGGATTGTCTAACATGTGGTATCAAGGGTAGTACAGTATGTTGTTTATTTAAGGTGATTTAATCGTACTCTTGGACCATGAGGCAGTGTGGTGTGGATTCAAGCGAGGTAGTCTATATGGAGATGTATTGGTCTTTGGTCTGTTGGTCTGTGAAAGAGCTCAGGTTGTAATATATTAGTGTACATAGAGAAGCTGTGTGTGTTTTTTTCTCATTCTGTCAGAGTTATGATGTGTTAATTGTTGGTGTGGAGTTACGATGTGTTAATGTGTGTGAGGGGGGGTTGGAGGGTGGTGTGTGGATCTTTCTCTAGGGTGGAACGGTGGTGTGTGCAGTGTGTTCATCAGCCTTGAATGTGTGTGGAAGGTTATGTACATGTATATACACATATATTACAAAGTTGTGTGTATAATATGTTAATCTGCAAAGGTATTATCATTATGGTGTCGCTTGTTTCATATTAAGTATAATAGCCACTTAAACTAACTGCCCGCATTAAGCATCGAGCTACCTATGTGATAAACGAGTTTGGTGACATCTGAACCTGATATTTAGCAGGTTGAATCAGTGCATCTGATGTATGAGCTTACAACCCGAGTGTCAGTGTGAAAAAGGAGGAGTAAAGGAGCGAGGAGCAGGTGTGGCGGGTGACAGCTGCTGCCTTATATGAGGTCTTGCTAGTGAAGGGGAGGAGACGTGTGATGTACGATGATTAGCGACGTGTTGGGGGTTTCTCCTTTTACTACGTCAACATATGTGTTTACCAGCAGAGCAAAATCAGATAGTCTTATTATATTATGTTGTGATACCATTTTACGCGTTATAAACAAAGTACATTAACTTCTTTCATTCACGGAGATAAGTATTCGCAGACTTGAGTATTTACTACTAATAAAACGTATTGAATTATGCAGTTCGGAAAATAATATGTCAGCCAGGCTTGTATAGACTACACTAAACTCATTATCTAAGCATCGAACAGAGGAACTGGTTTGCTGGTAATATCTATATCTTGACATTAATTTATAGTTTTAACACCACCGCTGTGTGTCCAGATATAAAGTGCCTATTTATTGAAGCTTAAAAGTGTGGCATATTGAAAATCTCGAAAGAAAACTCCACTCTCTCTCTCTCTCTCTCTCTCTCTCTCTCTCTCTCTCTCTCTCTCTCTCTCTCTCTCTCTCTCTCCAGAAAATAAAGAAAAAAAACATTCCTGATGTCTAAACTTATTGTATTTATGAAGCGTAACAATTAGGGAAAATTCTCAAAACGCAGGACTTCGGGACACCATCAAAATTGGTTACTTTCTTCCATTACTTAACATCATTATTGTCCGCTAGAGTATATTGTCGCCTCAGCGCGGGTGAAATCATCGCCTAGACGGTCCGAAAAAACAGGTGTGGCTTGAGGTGGCGTAGTGAGAGGTGGTGTGGTCAGGTTTGCACAGCGGCGGGAAGCAAGCAAGCACACAAGTACACTCAGTCTCAGGTCGCTCGCTGGCACCTGGCAATGAAAGAAGTGGACGAAGACGAAACCTATATAAAAAAGGAAGGGATAACAGTGGCCAGACGAAACAAATATTAAAGGGAAGGGAGAACAGTGGCTAGACTAAACAAATATAAATAAAAAGGAATATAATGAGAGGGGTGAAGTGACCTCATTTTTATGGTTGTCGAGTCGGAGGTCAAGTTAAGACAGTCCTTCCTATATCCTACGCACATTATTTAACAAGCATTTCTCATATCTTTTCGTTTGCATTACTTTTTTTTTCTTTCCTCCAAGGTATGAAGTTTTATACAATAACTGATAACGGTTTGGTTTCGTAATTAACGTATGGTAATTGTAATATGATTATTTATTCCGCTGTCTTTCTTTTGACGAATGAATAAAAGAAGGAAAAAAAAATTATATATGGTCAGAGGAGCGCTATGAGTCATGGTGAAGGAGTGTGACGTCACCTCCCTTCCCTCCCTTCCCTCCCCCTTTCTGAGGTGAGGTAGGAGAGAGGGGGGGACCAATCTTCCACAATCCTACAGCTTCCTCTCGTATTTCTCCTCCTCGGTCCACGAAAAGCCGGATGGCGAGTAATCGGGAGGCAAATTTTCCCTTGTATGTAATCGCGTGCAGTGTGTGTTAGTAAGATAAGGGAAGCTATAACGGGTGTACAGATTAAACAAGCATCAGCTGATTCAGTTTCAGACGAGGGATCATGATGTCATAAGGAGAGGGTGGGTCTCTCTCTCTCTCTCTCTCTCTCTCTCTCTCTCTCTCTCTCTCTCTCTCTCTCTCTCTCTCTCTCCTCTCTCTCTCTCTCTCTCTCTCTCTCTCTCTCTCTCTCTCTCTCTCTCTCTCTCTCTCTCTCTCTCTCATCAAGTAGAGATAAAAAGATTCGTCTGATCTGAGACAATCGAGCCATTGTTTCCACGGTGAAAGTCTTGGGTCATAGAAAATGGATCCGTCTACTCTAGTGTGATGGAGCTGCTCGGAGAAAGTAGTGTGTTTCCATTACTAAATTAAGAGGTTTATTTAGGTACTATATTTTGTGAAGTATTTATCAAAGCTTTTAGAATAGCTGCACTGAAGGAATGAAACTTTAAATCTTTATTGTACTTTAATGTTTAAATAAGAGAGAGAGAGAGAGAGAGAGAGAGAGAGAGAGAGAGAGAGAGAGAGAGAGAGAGAGAGAGAGAGAGAGAGAGAGAGAGAGAGAGAGAGAGAACGTAATGATCCAAGTTGAAGTGGGAATGAGTGGGTCGAAACGAGGGCAAGAACAAATTAGAGAGAGAGAGAGAGAGAGAGAGAGAGAGAGAGAGAGAGAGAGAGAGAGAGAGAGAGAGAGCACACGTAACTGTCCTTAAAAGTGATGAAGGCTCGTTGCATCATAGCCAGTCCTCAGAACCACCACAACCACAACTTGGGAGTCCTGAGTGTGACGCTATATTTGGGTGCTGCGAACTGTGACGTCACCTTAAACTTAAAGACTTAAAGGAAACGCAATGTCATACTCAGTTCTATGTGTGTGTGTGTGTGTGTGTGTGTGTGTGTGTGTGTGTGTGTGTGTGTGTGTGTGTGTGTGTGTGTGTGTGTGTGTGTGTGTGTTGTATCTGTTGTGTTTTTTACTTGTGTCATCATAATATTTACTTTTTCACAGAATCTTAAGTGTTCTCTCTTTCTCTATCCATCTCTTAATGAGGTTACGTGGGCCACATTAACATATAGTACGTAAATAGCTGATGATCTAGAGACAGTAATGCCATCCATTTTATTTTCCTAAAGGGTGAGCCGATGGATCAAACAAAAATTAATATAAACTCACCCAGTTCGCGAAGCTTTTATAATTTTTTTTTAAATTTTATTAAGGTCTATTCTATCCTGCTTTTGTTCCTCCCACGCTCGGTATTATTATTATTATTATTATTATTATTATTATTATTATTATTATTATTATCATTATCATTATCATTATCATTATTATTATTATTATTATTATTATTATTATTATTATTATTGTTATTGGCAATAGTAGTAGTAGTAGTAGTCGTAGTAGTAAAAGTAATGTTATTTCCTGTCATTTTACACTTAATATATACATATCTTGCTTAATAATGTATTATTAACTACCGATAAATAATGTAAACCGACAAAATTACCATGTACTGTGTTATCTTGCACGTGTGTGTGTGTGTGTGTGTGTGTGTGTGTGTGTGTGTGTGTGTGTGTGTGTGTGTGTGTGTGTGTGTGTGTGTGTGTGCGCCGCGGACCGTCATTGCCACCTCACAGCACAACATTTGGTGAGCGTCGTGGTTCTCGCCGCAGGTATTATTGCGAAGAGCGGTCTTGTGGTGCAACTGTTATTGCTACCACGCCGATATCTGCCGCAGCACAAACACACACACACACACACACACACACACACACACACACACACACACACACACACACACACACACACACACACACACATACACACACACACACACACACACACACACACACACACACACACACACACACACACACACACACACACACACACACATACACACACACACACACACACACACACACACACACACACACACACACACACACACACACACACACACACACACACACACACACACACGCGTCATTTTGAAGTCCTTGGAACAGACAGAATATGATGTGTAAAGTCGTCTGAGTCACAGTTACGAAAGCACCATTAAATGACGAATCAACGATCGATTATTAAGGACAGGCTGTTATCCCCCTAAATGTGTTAGCCCCAAGTTCGTACTCAGCGGTTGAGTGCTGCGTCGGGGAGCCAAAATCTAGGCTCCGATAAGTCATTACTATATACTAAGTTTTGAAGGTTCAGCTGGTAGTGGCGCTCCCAGACTGGCTGGAGACTTAACCAAGTAAAAAAAAAAATGGCATGCAAGATACGACGGCAGACTTCAGACCCAGCAGTCGCCGAC
>JAXIVD010003071.1:10000-17500 GCA_036785275.1 Cancer borealis
ATAAATGATGACGTTAATATGTCGATAATTGCATTCTCATATCCATTAACCAGATACTTGCTAAGAACGAAAAGATAAAAATACGTGTGTGAAGATGATTAAATTTTAAAAATGTAAGATTAATTAAATTTAACATGAATGGACAGGTACGTCAAACATGAATATTTCTTTATTTTTTTTATATTATGTGTTGTATGTTAACGAATTCTTATGATTTTTGCAAAGTTTTTTTTTTCGTACGGGTGTTGTCTGATGAAGGTGACGGTGAGGGGACGAGGGGAGGGTGTGAGGGTTAGGTAAGGGGTGTTCCAGGTGAGGGATGGGTGTAGGTAAGGGGCGTGGCTCAGGTGAGGTGGATCTATTAGCCTCAGTGTCGCTCCGCCTGACCTGCCTGATCGGGGTCAAACCAGAGCTGTGAGATCGTTCTTCCGCGTCCGTCATCGAAGCGAACCTGTGTGAGGGACGATTCTTCTCAACAGATGGCGTTCGTTGCACTTTATCCTTACTCGTACTGGTTAAAGTGAGGTTATAATGATCACATCTCAGTGTATTTATATTTATTTTTTCTCTAATATAATACAATTAAGAATATAATGATCAAAACTGGTGCGTGTATTCTGCTTTCAAGGTTAGATTCTTCGCTTATTGTCATCAAGAAGTATGCAATTTTTTTCTTTCTTAATTTTTTTTTTGTACTTGACATTATCTTGGCTGCGAGTTGATCAGATGTGCTTTACAGAGGCCGCGATCATCCTCCTTGTCATTTTACATTATTCACTTTCTGCCTTGTTAGTTTCCATCACTGCCTCTCTCTACCCTTCCCTACTTGGCATCACAGGCTGAGGTTGTTGTAGCAGTGATAGTAATGGTAATGAAAGCCTGGCTGCAGCTGGCTTGGCCTCATCAACCAATGCAATAAACATTGTGCTTTGTATTGCCTTTGCCCGAGACGCCCCAAGGCAGTGCGTGGGGAGGAGGCAGGAAGGGGGATAGGGAGGGGGACAACAGGACTCTCCCCCCCTCCCCTTCCTCACTCAGGGGTCAAATACCTATTGGGTCATTAGCGATTTTTTTTTACTTCACAAAGTTTCTAACGCCCCTTTGTCTGCAGATGGAAGAGGAAGGGGCTAGAGATCACTGTACTGAACGGGAAGGAAAAGAATGTATTCCTTATTGCCAGTACTCTCTACAGTGCAATCCCTTCCTTGTGCAATCTAATAATAGGGTAAGCTTAAGGAAGGGAGGAAGAGGCTAACGTGAGACTCTTATAATACACTCTGTAAGGGAAGACGAAGTGAAAAATTGCACTTTCTTACGGGAGGATTGAGAAACATGTGTGACGTTTAGTTAGAGTAGAAAGTAAGGAGAGATATATCAATGTTGTCATAGGTAAGGGGTTATAATGATGTAAAATTAGCATTGTATTGAAAGAGAAGTTATTGGAATAGCTTGTGGGAAGGTGAAGGAAATGAGAGAAGAGAGGAAAAGAATAGAAAATGAAGAAGAAGGAGAGAGAAGGAGAAGGAGGAAGAGGAGGAGGATGAGGAGGACAATTCTAAGACTGCATCGCTGTTCCTTGACTTGGCCAGTAAAGATTTTATTGCTCAAGCTTCGTGTTGGACTTGTCGCAGCGGGAACCCAACGGCATGGAAGGTTATTTCACCCTCTCTGCCCTCACCTCCCCTTCCCCTCCCTCTTCCTCTTCCCCAACCTCTTCCCCACCTCTTCCTCACCCCTCTTCCTCACCCCTTCCCCAACCAACACCAACAACTCCAACATTAGACATCCTCTCTTGCCTCGCCTTACTCTCCTCCTCCTCCTCCTCCTCCTCCTCCTCCTCCTCCTCCTCCTCCTCCTCCTCCTCCTCCTCCTCCTCCTCCTCCTCCTCCTCCTCCTCCGTGCTGTCCTCCCTCGCATTTTTCGCTCTTCGTTTTTAGCAATGATTTTTCGATGTGTGTGTGTGTGTGTGTGTGTGTGTGTGTGTGTGTGTGTGTGTGCGTGTGCGTGTGCGTGTGTGTGTGTGTGTTTGTTTCTTCTTGTGTTTATCATTTGTTTCACTGTTGTGTTTTTAATCGTAAATGCGAGTTTTTTTTCACTCGCTATGCATTTTTTTTTTTTTTTTTTTTTTGTATTAATAATATATTTTTCGGAGAACGTCATTTCTGATATTATTTAACTTCTCCTATTTTATTTTTTTCTATCGTTTCGGTCGTTTGTCTTTATGGAAAATACAATACTTACATAACATCCATTCATCAACATCCACATTTTTCATTTCCTTCAACGCTTTTTCTTCTCAGTTTTTCATCACCTTCCTTCATTTTTCACCCTAACATGAAGCTTTGCGAATAGTTGTAAACCATTTATCTTAATTTCCTTCCTTTCTTGGGCTTGGTGATTCCTTTTGACGCGTTTCCACCTGCTGTAAGAGTATAGACATGTAAGAGAGAGCTTGACGTAGAGGGAGAGGGAGTAAGAGGAAGGGTAAGGGATCCAGCCTCTTATTAGGGCTTTAGAAGGCTTTGCAGGTAATCCTAAGAGACGAATGGGAGGCAAAATTCCTTCTTACTCTTTCTTCGTTCTCGTCTCCGCTAAAGAACTGTAAGAAATATGGTGATAACATGTTCAGTACTTTGGTGCAAGAATGTCTATGTTTGAAGAGATCTCATAATACGTTGTGTTTGTTTATAAGGTACTGACAGGCGAGTAGGTTAAAACTAGAGTGTGCTGCAGCAATAACCAGCCTTGTAATTAAACATGATTACGTCTTAGCCTCAAACGCCGCAATGAGAAGGAATATATAAGGAATCAGACATGACTCTCTCTCCTTCTCCCTCCCTTCTTCCCTTCGTCTCCTTATCACAAGTCCCAGCAAAGAGAGTAAGTAGTAGTAGTAGTAGTAGTAGTAGTAGTAGTAGTAGTAGTAGTAGTAGTAGTAGTAGTAGTAGTAGTAGTAGTAGTAGTAGTGTTGTGGTCTTGTCTTCTACCCTGAGACATACTCGCTCCCTTACGTCCAAGTTTTTACGTACTAACCTAAGTCTTACCTTGCCTTACCTTACCTTACCTTACCTCTTGCCCTTAACACCAGCCAGTCAGTCAGTCAGTTAGTCAGTTAGTCCCCGCGAGTGTCGGGACATAATGCTTCCCACAAGTAACTACTCCTTCAGGTGGTAGTTTCCTCACTCCACTAATGACGTAATGTGTACCTAAGCGGGTGGAGGGACTCGCCAACCGTCCATCACCCACTTGCCTCACCTCGCCTACCTACCTACCTACCTACACCTCCACCCCGCTGCTCTCCTAATCGCCTATAAAAAAAAATTACTCGCCTCTCCCAGACTCGGCCCTAAATAGCAAAGATGGTAGAATAATGAGTTTTGATGATGGCACGACGATTTGTAAAGTTAAATCACACTAGGAAAAAGAGAGGGAGAAGGAGGAAAAAATATTGCTGTTTGACGTCTAAGAGGAGGGAGGATGAGGAAGGTACAGCTATGCATCATTATCGCTTTCTTCGCCTCACCATCTCTATAGCCTCCCACGCACTCCTTCCTCACTGTACTTAGACTTGACTTGGTTTTGCATCACTGTTAGAGGTATTTACAGGTACAGATCGCGCGAAATGCACATTTTTTTCTCATTTTTAGTCCTACACGGAAACCCAATTGGCATATCACTGATTTTTTAGTATTCATAGTCTAGTTTTGTCGATAGTAAGTAAAAGATAATTGAGTTTCCTTTGCAATAGGTATATAAAACAGGTCTTAACAATTTCAGTTTAATAATGATGAGAAAATTGAACGAACAAGTTGAGTGGAGTAAGTAAGGGTTCGTCTGCTCTGGATCGCCTTTCACCTCCTTCAATTCATCACCAAACAAGATAAAGATTAAATGTAAATTGAAAAGACGTATAAGTAACGCCCTTGAAAAATGAGGACCCACGTAGGATGATAATGGTACGTGAACCTTATAGTTGAATAGAGAGTACTGTTTACTTTAATTAAGAGGCGTATACGCATGATTATTTCCATCAAGAGTGGGAGAAAATAAGTGGGTGATGGATGGTTAGGTGTGGTGGAGTTTTGTGGAGTAATTTATATCCATCGTTATTATTTATTTCGAAACCTTCTGGTCTTTATGTAACGACCCTCTCTCTTCTGATGATGCCTCGTTAGGGTTGTTGGGTGATTACCGGCTGTAAACTACAACTTCTATAACTACTACCACCATCACCACCACCACCACCACCACCACCACCACCACCACCATCATCACCACCATCACCATCACCATCACCATCACCATCACTAGAACCACTAACAAAATGACCACGTATAACAACAACTACAACACCCACTTACACACACACACACACACACACACACACACACACACACACACACACACACACACACACACACACACACACACACACACACACACACACACACACACACACACACACACACACACACACACACACACACACACACACACACACACACACACACACACACACACACACACACACACACATATATACACACACACACACACACATATACACACACACACACACACACACACACACACACACACACACACACACACACACACACACACATTCCTCTCTCCCTCTCCTTCTTATAACACGTAACTCTCGCCTTAAATTCTTCCTGCCTCCTATTGTTCCTCCCTTTCTTGCTTCGTGCTCTTCTTCCTCCTTCCTGTCCCCCTCCTCTTCACAATACTCCTTTCTCCTCCTCCTCCTCCTCCTCCTCCTCCTCCTCCTCCTCCTCCTCCTCCTCCTCCTCCTCCTCCTCCTCCTCCTCCTCCTCCTCCTGTTACGTACACCTGCAAACAGTATACACAAGCAGAACACACACACACACACACACACACACACACACACACACACACACACACACACACACACACACACACACACACACACACACACACCTTCCACCATCGAGGCTGAGGAGAATGAGGCATGTGAAGGATGAGCTTCTGAAGGTGGAGGTATGTGGAGTAGAGTAGAGTGGAGGAAAGAGGAAGGAGAGTGGAGGGAGAGTGGAGGGAGGGTGGAGGGAAGGTGGAGGAGGGTGGAGGATGTACGTAGGTCGAGAGGAGTGCTTAGGCAATAAAGAAGTGGCTGTTTTAGGAAGAAACTGCTTGAGGGAGACACAGAGAGAGAGAGAGAGAGAGAGAGAGAGAGAGAGAGAGAGAGAGAGAGAGAGAGAGAGAGAGAGAGAGAGAGAGAGAGAGAGAGAGAGAGAGAGAGAGAGAGAGAGAGAGAGAGAGAGAAGAATGATAACAGGAGTGCTATTGTTGAGAGAGAGAGAAAGAGAGAGAGAGGGAGAGAAAAAAAAAAGAGAAAGAAGAGTGTGTGTGTACAATGGAGACAGATAAGGAAGAAAGGAATTACTGGTAGTTGTAAAGTTGATAAGAAGAGAGAGAGAGAGAGAAAAAAAAAAGAGAGAGAGAGAGAGAGAGTAGATGTTCAATCAGTGGTTGTTAATCTTACAATACGACAGGGTGGTAATAATAGAGATGGAAAGGGTTACTACTACTACTACTACTACTACTACTACTACTACTACTACTACTACCACTACCACTACCACTACCACTACTACTACTACTACTACTACTACTACTACCACTACCACCACCGTTCCAGACATACCAGCAATATAACTTGCTCGCCCTTAAGTACTAAACACGTGAGTGATAATGCTGCTGGACTCTTAGCTTGAGGCTGGTAATGAAGGGAAGGCCTGGAGGGAAAAGACAGGCAAGGCAAGGCAAGGCAAGGCAAGGCAAGGCAGGTGGAAGGGAGGTATGAGGGAGGGAGAAGCCTGTGGCCTTTCAAATAAATGCAAAAAAGAAGAAAAAAAACTTGCAGCTCCCGTAATTCCCTCGTGGCGTTTTATCACAAAGTTTAAGTGTTCTTTGGGCCAAGTGCCTCACGTGGGTTCTAATTACTTTCAGGTGATAATTATGGTAAATGCAGGAGAAGTGGCCATTTTTGTCCACATTTACCAAGATAATGGGCCCCGGAGGCGTTAATGATGCTGAGGTGGTACTAAGTGGACGGCTGTTACGTTTAGGGAAGGAGGGAGGGATGGATGGAGAGACGGCTGGCTGGCTGGATGGATGGCTGAGTGGCTATCTGGCTGGCTGGATGGATGGATGGCTGAGTGGCTGGGTGGCTGGTTGTATAGTTGGCTGGCTTGCTGGCTGGCTGACTATCTGGTTGGCTGGCTGGCTGACTATCTGGTTGGCTGGCTGGCTGACTATCTGGTTGGCTGGCTGGCTGACTATCTGGTTGGCTGGCTGGCTGACTATCTGGCTGGCTGGCTGGCTGGCTGGTTGGTTATCAGGCTGGTTGGTTGGGTCGAGAGTGGGCCGAGTCTGGGTTCACATCAAGATTCAGCAGCTACTGTTTATAGTACCTAAGCCCTTAAGCGTTGCGTGTTGGTACTTGGCTAGGATTTATTCACTATTTTTTTTCCGATGTGTGTGTGTGTGTGTGTGTGTGTGTGTGTGTGTGTGTGTGTGTGTGTGTGTGTGTGTGTGTGTGTGTGTGTGTGTGTGTGTGTGTGTGTGTGTGTGTGTGTGTGTGTGTATGTGTATGTGTGTGTGTGGACGTACTAAAAATTAATTTATAGTTGACGTTTATTTTGTTGGTATTAGTTGATAATGTACGTAGGTTTGTTATGTGTGTGTGTGTGTTTGTGTGTATGTATTTCTGGGTTGAATTAATGGATTATTTTTGCTTTTAACTTCCTTAGCATTAATAAATAGTACATCCTGGTAATCTAAAGACATTCTACTCAGTACTTAGAGAGAGAATAACAAGAAAGAAAGAAAAAAGAAGATAGATAGAGAGAGAAAGAAAACCTGCACGATCATTAACCGCAGATTTCATATATTTCCTTTAACATCAACAGTAAAAGCATAGAGGCAGCAACAACAGCATATAATAGTCTGTCTTATAGATAAAAACAGATAGATAGACAGACAGAAGGTGGATGAAAAGATAAGGACAGAATCGCTAGTCATGTGGAGAGGAGGTGAGGTGAGGTGAGGCTGTGTCTGTGTGTGTGTGTGTGTGTGTGTGTGTGTGTGTGTGTGTGTGTGTGTGTGTGTGTGTGTGTATGTGTGTGTGTGTGTGTGTGTGTGTGTGTGTGTGTGTGTGTGTGTGTGTGTACGGTGTGTGTGGGGGGAGGAGGGGGCGGAGGTGAGTAAGGCAGCGGTCAAGGCAAGGTCGTGCTGGTAAGGTGGAGAAGGTGGGTGGATGGGGAGAGGGTGGAAGGAGAGAGGGTGGAAGGAGAGAGGGTGAAAGGGGGAGAAGGAAGTTAAGCTGGTATGCCTTATATGTCTACCACTACACTCCCGGCCCATACATCACACACACACACACACACACACACACACACACACACACACGCACACACACACACACACACACACACACACACACACACACACACA
>JAXIVD010003071.1:25000-50103 GCA_036785275.1 Cancer borealis
TGTGTGTGTGTGTGTGTGTGTGTGTGTGTGTGTGTGTGTGTGTGTGTGTGTGTGTGTGTGCGTGTGCGTGTGTGTGCGTGCGTGTGTGCGTGTGTATGTGTGTGTGCCGCAATTACCGAGGTGAGTTAAAACCAACGGTCGTGTGGCAAGGAGGCAGGAAGCAAGAGAAAAAAAGAGAGAAAAAAAGAGAGAGAGAGAGAGAGAGGGAGGGAGGCTGTGAACCTTACCGAGGAACTTCCATCATTTCCCTTTGGCCAGCGTAGCCGATGCCTCCTTATTAGGGTCAGAAGGTTGAGAGGGAGGAGGAGGAGGTGGCCTGCGGGGGTACGGGACCGGGAGAGAGGTAGGAAGAGAGGGTAGAGAGAGGAAGGGGTGGTGACAGCCTAATTCCCAACCTAGTGACGATGAGAGTTTATAGATGGGCGTAAGAGTGGTGTGGGGTTGTGATATGGCAGTGTAATGACGGGGCAGTGGTTAGTGGTGATGGAGAGGTGTAATAATTGTGGTAGCGGGTATTATAGGTGCCCTAGAGTGATTCTGTGGGTCATGTTCTCTTATAAGTAGTGTGTAACATTCTCCCGCAGTCTCCTGGCCTCACTGCAGCCAGCCTCCGTTAGACAAGACCTGGAATATTTTTGCATTGGATTTATCATGTGTTCAGTAGTTGTTTTAAGTGCTCGTGAGGTGAACATGGAAGCATTTGTTAGAAATTTATAGTGTGTGGTGAGGTTGAGCTGATCTTGTTTGAATTGTGAGGTTAGAATATTTTATGTAGGGTATTATTATTGTTGTTTTTATTTTTTTATTTGTTTTTTAGAGTGTAGCAACAGTAGTAGTATTTTTATGTATATATATTATTTTCATTCTGAATTATTATTGTTTATGTTTTTGCGTGCGTTCCAACCTTAGTAATGTGTCTCAGTAATCCTGTATCTCTTTTTTTTCTCTTTCTCTCTCTTTCTCTTTCTCTTTCCCCCCCTTGACCTCGCGAGAGAGACACGTTCCTCACCGTAAACATGCATAACCACACCTATAATCCGTCCAAATGTAGCGTCGCTGAGGTGTACATTTACAGATGTTGGCTGCATAACAGGTGTGGTAATGCCTGGGTGTGAACCGCCGCACACTCCCGCTGTGCCGCTGCTGGAGCCTCTCAATCACCTTCCTTACACCTGCGGCTATACTTCCCTCTCCCCACCTCTCTATCTTCTTTTCTTTCTCTCCTCCAGTTCCTCCTCCTCTTTCTTCTTCTCTCCCCGTCCCTCTCATTTAGCTACCTGTACCTCCTCTCTGCCCTGTACCATTTTCTTTAATTTTTCTTTCTATTTTTTCGTTCCTGGTATTCTTTCTTATTTTCCTCCTCTTCCTCTTTGCCCTCAACCATTTTCTTTCATTTTTACTTATATTTTTTTCGTTCCTCTTATTTTTTCTTCTCTTCCTCCTCCTTCTCCACCTCTTCTTCCGCCTCACTCTCAACATAAAGGCTGATAAACGTGCATCATACGAAACGCACGTCACGAACTGCAGCTCAAACCAACTCCCGGCATCCTGACCCGGGAGGTTGTGGGAGGCTGTAGGCGCTTCTCCCTCAGTGGGTGAAGCTGGACTTATCGGCTACTGAGTCTGCCTCAGCTTATCTCCTCTACTAATCACACACAACCTGCTCACTAGTGCTCCTGTCATTACCAAGGAAAGGAGGATTGATGCACACTCGTAATGATGCTTAGTAACAAACAGGCATATTAGACATACTCAACTATAATGTTCTTCCCTCTCGCTCCATTAAATTGTCTAGGTGTATCATGTAGGTGAGGAATTATAAGACGCTACTTCATGATGTTCACACTAGCCACCTCGACGTTCGCTACCTTATGTGTAAATTATCATTATTACATTATTATCATTATTATCATTATTATCATTAGTGTGACCGACTCGACGCTCGCTAGCTAATGTGTAAGTCGTAGAGGCATGATCACAGACTGTCAATGGGAGATCTGTGGTGTGGTCTGTATTCTATCAGTCAGTGGTGTGTGTGTGTATGTGTGTACGTGTGTGTGTGTGTGTGTGTGTGTGTGTGTGTGTGTGTGTGTGTGTGTGTGTGCGTGTGCGTGTGCGCGTGTGCGTGTGCGTGTGCGTGTGTGTGTGTGTGTGTGTGTGTGTGTGTGTGTGTTTTGAATGCATCGTAAGTTATGGAAAGTTCCGTTTGGTTTCGCCATAACTATGTGCAAGCAATTTTCTGAAGACAGTTATGTGCATTGCTTTTTTTGTGTATCATATGTTAACAAATTGTATGACTTAATTCCTTCCTAAGATAAGATACAAAAAAGAAGAGAGTAAATTGCTACTCATAACCCATTAAGACTTGCATCTAGACGGGACACGTTTTGAGAGTCAGGTGTACTCAGACATTCGCTTTGTTCAATAATCTAAGTACAGGATCATCGTTCAAGTAAGACCGATGTAATGGCTGACCACATTGTACATTAGAGCAACCTGGAACCCCCGTAGGGCAGCAGATGCAGGTTATGGTGAAGGCAGCCTGCAGCATAAGTAGCCTACAGGCGGGGGTGAAGGGCTGGCAGCGGTGGACTGGCCGTTGGAGACCGTTAAGAGTGTGCTGAAGCTAACAATCTAGCTGAGGCAATACATTATAATACAATTGGTACACTGGATCAGATTCAATTCCATCAATGTTTCTATCCTTGTCATTATGTATGACCAGAGCGAGGCAAGGGAGGGTTCACGGGCCAAGACTGACTCCTTTCCATGTACGTCACTAAAGGTTCTCAGCAAGACAATGCTTTTAACAGGATTGTCTAGTCCCGCCGGGCTTAGCTCCCCTACGCTTCCGAGACCCTGTAATGCCACCTCCTGCCGCGACGCCTCCTGGTATTTACGAGCAGTACGGTGGCTGCGTCCGACACTGGTCTTGAATGTATAAAGATGTTAGCTGTAGAGGAGCCGGCAGGGCGTTGGGCTTGTGTTGCGAGGTGAAGGTCCCTAAATTGCCCCTCAACCAGACCACCTTCTCGGGGCAAGTTGTCATTATTGGGCAGGTGTGTGGTGGTGTACAGGTGCCCTCAGGTATTCTGTCCCAGTTGTCCTCCACTAATGCTGTCCTCCCCCTGTTGTTAGGGCACTCCTCCCCTTCCCCACTATCCCCCCTCCTCCTCCTCCTCCTCCTCCATCTAGTAGTGGGCCGGACATAGTTCATTTCCCACAAGGCTGTTCACTTAAGGCTGCGGGACGTACGTAGGCCCAGATTACTGTCATTACTCTCCATGTTGCAAATCAAAATTATTTTCTTGCTCGTCCAGGTGAACATGAGGCTTGTGTTGGCCTGCGGTGCCTCATGTACAGCGGTAGACTTTTTTTTATATCATGGCGGGGACGCTCTTCTCTCCTCCTCCCCTTGAACGCCTCCCAGACCGCGGATGATACTGTCTTGACCCTTGGGAGGCGGAGGTCAGGGTATCGCGCCGCCCCTTACCCCGCCCCCCCTGCCCTCTCCCCCCCCCCGCCTCATTAATGACCAAACATTTATGTGTCGTGTTGTTTTTTTCGTTTATGTGCGCTGGGTCCCTGTTAACTACTTTGTGTCTGATAATAAAACACTGTGCTTGTCCTGCGTTCCGCTTCAACCTGAGACACTATAGTTTACGATGATGTTTTGGATTCGATACACAAAAGCAGCGAGGGAATTATAGGAGGCAGTGGTTAAAGGGCAAGGCAAGGTAAGGTAAGGTCCAGACAGGCGTGGCGGTGTAGTGACTGTCGCCTTGCATCTTGGGTCTTGTGTCTTGTGTCTTGTGTCTTGGGTCTAGGGTCTTGTTGTTGTATTGTGTTGTGGCGGCGTGTGTTTTGTCTGTCTGTTTCCATTTTCTTTAGTGAGTTGAATTTAATGTGTAACTAATATGCTTGTCAATTCACATGCAAAGAAAATGTATGTAAATAATTCGTAACTTTGAATGCTTGAATGTGACGTAAAGATAGATATAATAGTAATTTGAGGTCTTTATCAAATTTTCTTCGGAAATTTCACAGCAAGAATATTTAGGCGGTGACACACACACACACACACACACACACACACACACACACACACACACACACATACACACACACACACACACACACACACACACACACACACACACACACACACACACACACACACACACACACACACACACACACACACACACACACACATACACACAAGAAAAAATATATGAAATACGCTAAGAAAAGACTCATTCACCTTTATATTCCTTCAGTGACCCCTTACAGCTTTCCTTTATAATGCCTTCCCTTCCTCTATCACACAAACCTGCTCCTCTAATCCTCTCCTCACCTCCCGTCCAGCCTTCCTCTTCCTCCTATACATCCCTATACATTACCCTCGTCCCCCGCTTCACGCCCTCCCGCCGCCCACGATGGTGAGTGAAGGAATGTTCATGAGAGGGTCTTTTTATATACGTTTCGGGAGTGGACACGCGTGCTGGTATGCGTGTGTGCGTGCGTGTGTGTGTGCATGTGTGTGTGTGTGTGCGTGTGGTCACCAAGGAGGGTTAAGGATGAGGATATAGATAGTAGAAGACAGCCTTGTCAACCTGTACTCAGAATTCATGTTGTTTTATATGTGGTTATTAGGACAAAATAGTGAGGTGATTTTCTTCCTTTCTGGCATCTCATGGAAGGAAAAAAACGAGGAAAGAATGAGAAATATAAACAAAGTATAAATAGGATGGATGGTGTTTTTTGTCCTGTTTTTTTTTCTGTTTTTTTCATATAGGTGATTAAAAGAGAGACAATATAGGATTACTTGATTTTTTTTTTTTTTTTTTTCATGAAAGAATAAAAATGGTTAGTAGAATTTTTGTGAAGAAATGTTAAATTTTATATCGAGAGTTGAATTCATTTGTTCATTTTCTTCCTCACTCACTTTTTCAAAACCAGAAGTTGACAGTAATTGGCTTGTCGACATATTTTTTTTTTACAGTAGAATCTTACATTGTTATTTTTATTCCCTGGCTTATAATTTTGCATTATTGCGATATCCTGAAAATATACTTCACAACATATTTCTTTTATTAATCCATATATTTCTTTGAAAACTCAACATCAATGCTTTTATTAAGGAAACCATAATAATCTTACATCAAATTCCACCAAAGAACATTATTTTGTGAGAATATTTCGTTCTCCAATTTTGTGTTCATGGTTATTGAACTTCAGTGAATTGAACTGAATATAAAGCAAAGTAAAATATCTTCCATGTGTGCATGTGTGTGTTCATGTGTGTGTGTGTTCGTGTGTGTGTTCAAGGGACTCATCTTCCTCCACCTCAGGCCAGACTTCTTCTTCCCTCCAGTTCCCTCCCTCCTCAATGCCTCTGAATTCCTTGCTAATGCCACTCACTCTTCCTGACCCTGATAACCTCTGTTTTTCGACTTCTCTACCTTCTTCCTCCTTCCTTTCCATTTTTATGTCATGCCTCATTATACGCCGCCGCCGCCGCCGCCGCCGCCACCGCCCTCTCACTCGCTTGTCTCACATACAAACACACACGCACACACACAAAAAAAAATTACACCAAGCACACTTTCCAAGAACTTTCAAAGATACATTAAACACCAAACATCAAATTCTTCCTTCAAGTATTTTTTTTCTTGGCCACACTTCAAATTCTTCAGTCATTTAACTTGTATATTTTTGATTTCCACTTTTTTTTTTCTTTCTTGAAGCTCGTGTGTGACTGTCTGTCTGTCTGTCTGTCTGTCTGTCTGTCTGTCTGTCTGTCTGTCTGTCTGTCTGTCTGTTAACGTTATCTAGGCGGCGAAGTGACTGGCAAGACAAGACTTCATGGAATGTTTTAATGACGGAGTGTTAAGTAGAGTGATGATGTGAGTAGCAGCAGCAGCAGCAGCAGCAACAGCAGGTGGAGAAGGAGGAGCAAGGTCGATGTATGTATGTACGTATGTATGTATATATGTATGTACCTAAGAAGAAGTCCGTTTCGTAGCTGGACGGATTTCGAGAGAGGGATGGAATTAAGTTATTAAAAAGAATATGAGGAAAGTATTATAGAGTCTAGACAATAACTAACAGATGACGTTTACATCCCTTAGAGTGTTGATATGTACACACAAACATACGAGAGACCTTTTAAAGTGAACATTCCTCCCGGTGTGGCGTGGCTGGAGGCTTGGTAGTGCTGGAGATGAGCTGGCACGTGTAATGGATGCTGGGAATCTAGCTAGAGGGGCCGAGGCGGTGACAGCGGCTGGACGAGGGCAAATAGACGACCTCTTCTACAAAATTGCCCGGTAATGGTGGCTGTGGTTACGCCACGACTGCACCTGAAACTGCCTGGTCGTGATTCCTAAGTCAGTAACCAGACCACAGTGCCCCCAGCTTACCCTTCCCAGTCCCACGCTGATCCATCCTCCTCCTCTCCCCGAGCCTGCCTGTGATGCTGGGGGTGCTGGGGTACGGTGGGGGGGGGGGGGCGCAGGGGTAACTTAGTGTAAAGTATGTACGTGATGGTGACTCCAGGCGAGGCTCACGTCCTTGCTGAAGAGAGATGTATAAGAGCAATGTACGTACGCACTCACTCACTCACTCACTTACTCACTCACTCACTCACGCACTCACGCATCACAGACGAGATTAATGATGTTAATTATAATCTGTTTGAAAGTCACATTAATGATTATAGTGATTAGATGTAAAGGAGAAATGGCATGACAAAATCAGATGCATAAGTCTTTTTTGAGGTATAAAAGATACAGTTAGAAATATTAATGAGGCCAAAAATTTTCCTCTTTTGGTAATAATGATAATAATAATAATAATAATAATAATAATAATAATAATAATAATAATAACAATCATATCAATAATAATAATAAAAACTGACAAACAATTCCTTGGACACTCACATAGTATCTTTTCCAAGTTGGGTTAGGTTAAATTAGGTTGATTTAGGTTAGGTTAGGTTAGGTTAGGTTACGTTAGATAATAAATAACAGCAACTTCATTCTTTTAGTAGTATTATTATGATTAACAATGACATCAGTATTATCACAATCATCATTTTATTCTCTCTATACTCACTTCTTCTTTTTGTATTTCCTATGCCTTCGGGTGAAACAAAATCATTATTATTATTATCATTATTGAATTAACGAAACCCAGCTTGGAACACAGTCATCTTTGTCAGCTACGTCGACCCCGCCGAGCAACCAGTTAACCTGACAGCAGAGGCGTGGCTGGGCTCCGTTGAGGCAATTGTTCCCTGCTCTCTGATTACGGAGTCCAAGATCAGCCCCGGGGAAGAGAGCGAGGCCTGTGTTGGAGGGAGGCAGAGGGAAGGCAGAGGGAAGGGAGAGGGAAGGGAGAAGGGAGGGAGGGAGAGGTCAGAGGTCGACAAAGGGATCTCGCAGACAATACGGCCTCGTGTGACTTGTACTCGTCTTGTGGCGTAGAGGCTGCCATGTGTTGAGAGAGAGAGAGAGAGAGAGAGAGAGAGAGAGAGAGAGAGAGAGAGAGAGAGAGAGAGAGAGAGAGAGAGAGAGAGAGAGAGAGAGAGAGAGAGAGAGAGAGAGAGAGAGAGAGAGAGAGAGAGAGAGAGAGAGAGAGAGAGAGAGAGAGAGAGAGAGAGAGAGAGAGAGAGAGAGAGAGAGAGAGAGAGAGAGAGAGAGAGAGAGAGAGAATATAAACACTTATCTGATTCCCACAGCACCTCAGCATCACTACCTACGTATAACAACAACACTTGAGATGAAATTCTTCTCAAACCTCCGGGTACACACACACACACACACACACACACACACACACACACACACACACACACACACACACACACACACACACACACACACACACACACACACACACACACACACACACACACACACACACACACACACACACACATACCCTTCTGAGGCGCCCTTCGGTAGGTAAACAGTAAGCTGAGGGAGGCTTTGTGCTCCTGTCAATAGGGCGGGCGAGGAGATGTTGACTTGTGCTGTGCTTCTCACCTGAGCACTGGAGGTATTCAGACTTAATGAGGCGGCGACTGTGAGGGTGTGTAAGGGTGACGGTGTGAGGGTGAAGAGGCTTAGGGTGGCGGCAGTGTTAGGGTGAGGGTGGTGGGAACAGAGGGTAGCAGTGCAGAGAGGAGAATGTACAGTACAGTAAATAGTACATAAGGTGTTGAGTGAAGGTAGGTAGTACAAGTGTAGGTAATGGTAATAGTGGTAGTGGTGGTGTGAAGTTGTATGTTTGGTAATACAGGTTACACTGGTACTCAACAGGTAATAGACAGGTGTATTCATATATATAATTGATTACTTGTATGTATGTGTTCAAATTCAAGTTCACAAGCAGGTTATTCATCCCTGTGAAACAACAAGCAATTACAAGCGAGGTTATTACAAGTTTAAGTCCTCCAGTGAAAAGAATAATGTATTAGATTATACACTGATTATACGTTTGAGGAGAAGCTAGAAGGAAGTAAGTCAGACCCAGTCATTTATTAAAGAAGAAAATCCAATTACTATGATAAAAGAGAAGAGGAGGAGGAGGATGGAGGAAGGGAGGCTACACCGGTATTCTTATAGCATGCAAAACCGGTGTGTGTGTGTGTGTGTGTGTGTGTGTGTGTGTGTATGTGTGTGTGTGTGTGTGTGTGTGTGTGTGTGTGTGTGTGTGTGTGTGTGTGTGTGTGTGTGTGTGTGTGTGTGTGTATGTGTGTGTGTGTGTGTTTTGGTTCATTAAGACGCTCCACCTCTGCTCAGAACGCTTAATGAGCAGTGACTTAAATCGGGATGACAGGCTGCTATCCCACCACCACCACCACCACCACCACCACCACCACCACCACCACCACCACCACCACCACCACCACCACCACCACCACCGTCTGACCATGACCTAACGGGGCAGCATCACTCTCAGAAGGAAGAGGGAAATAGAGAGAGGAAAGGAGAAGGAAGGAAGGAAGAGAGAGAGAGGGATGGTAACGGCTGGTCGATTGTGAGGCGTGTAGTGCGTGCCCTCCCCACTCCCCGCCGCCCGCGAACAATGGATGGGGGTGTGGGCGGTGCGTGGGCGGCGGGGAAGGGAGGGAGGAAGGGGGCGTGGGTGTCATTCTAGGGTCAGGGGAGTCGAACCGTGACACTTAGGAAGGTGAGTTTAGTTTGATCAGTGATGTCACAATGCGCCGCTAGAAGGGAAAATGGGAAGGTTATGCACACACACACACACACACACACACACACACACACACACACACACACACACACACACACACACACGCACACACACACACGCACACGCACATACACACACCTGTTCTTGTTCGTGCACATTCGCATTTCTTTTTTTCTTTCTTTTCTTTTCTTTTCTTTCCTCTTTTTTTTTTTCTTTTTCTAATGTGGCTCTCACGCACATCTGACTCATCTCCTTCCCCCCCCCAAATACCCCCTCTCCCCCCTCACACACACACACCTGTCATTCCTCCTACTTCTTCTTCTTCTGTGTGTGTGTGTGTGTGTGTGTGTGTGTGTGTGTGTGTGTGTGTGTGTGTGTGTGTGTGTGTGTGTGTGACAATGACCTTCACACACACACACACACACACAGTCACCTTGAAAATAGAAAACAGCAACATTTTTCTTTCCCCAAACCACATTCAACACACACACACACACACACACACACACACACACACACACACACACACACACACACACACACACACACACACACACACACACACACACACACACACACACACACACACACACACACACACACACACACACACACACTCATTCCTTAGCATCCCTTAACCTCATCTCTCCATCCACTCACAGCCTCACACCACCACCATATAAACCTAACCTAACTTAACGTAATCCAACCGTCCCAGCGTCTCCGCCCCGTGCAATTGGAACTCAGCGTTATAGTATGATCTGTAGCGATGCATTTTTTATCGTTAGTCTACCCGTCCGCTGGGTGGCCGTGTATATTGTTGTACCTTTGCTCCCATTACCACCTGTCACAAGCAGGCAATAAAAGTAAGATGAATAGTGATGGAGGCTGTGGTGATGGCGGTGGTGGTAGTGGTGGTGGTGGTGGTGGTTAGAGAACGAGGTATGTGTAAGGAGGAGAAAGAGGAGGAGGAGGAGGAAGGGGAGTGTTATGGGAGTACAGGTAGGAGTGGCTGGCTAATTGATTACCTTACTGTACGTTGTTATAGTAATGTATAAGGGTAAAAAAGGGTCTGGTTACTAAATTATAAAGGAGATGCTATTTTAAATTTATTATATTAAAAATACTCCTTATAAATGTTAAGAGTGATGGAGGAAAGTATAGACGAAAAAAAATGAATAAAAGAGAGAATAGGAAGAGAATGCCAGAAGAGATTTAGCGGATAAGAAGGAAGTAAAGGATTAGTAAAGGAAGGAGGGAGAGTAAGCAGAACGGAGGGAGGAAAGACGAGAACAGGATGAAAGGGATGTAGGAAGGGGAGAGTGAAAGGCAAGAAAGAACAGTGAGGAGTGTTTACTTATACAAAACAAACAATGAGAGTGTGTATGTATGTATGTGTGTGTGTGTGTGTGTGTGTATGTAGGTAGGAAACAAGAAATCATTAATAAACAAAACCTTTAAATGACAATAATAAATCAGCATCAGACTAGAATTGATGAAAATAGACTACGTGAGATAAGATACAGTAAATACAAATAGGAACACAGGTACAGGAGTGGAAGGGCAAGACAGTACTACTATCTGTAATGACATTGATGAAGTAGTGTAGTTGGTGTCTGTTGACGGGGAATAAATTACGGAACGCATGTAGGAAATATATACCTGTGGAAGCTTGTGAACACCTGTGTCTTAATTAACATTGGTGCTAGTGACCTCTCTCTCTTTTTTTTTTTCTCTCTCTCTCGCTAAATTGAGTGCAAGGGAAGAAAAAAAAAAAAAAAAGCTAATTAGTATTAATATAATTATCCGTTTTTGTCTTATAATTATCCGTTTTTGTCTTATAATGGTTATTTATTGATATAATTTGATTGATTATTACATTAAATTCGTTTATATTATTATTAAAATAGTTATTAAAGTCATCTCGGTAGTATGTGTAGGTCTATAGAAAACACGCCTTAATCACCCTATACCTGCCATCTAGTGAGCATTAAAAGCATCACCGTTTTTCTCCGGCCTTCCCTTAGCGGCTGCATATCCCTTATAGACCATCTTCCTTGCTCGAGATACACCGGCGGCTCGTCAGTGTTGTCTTGGTGCTAACAGGAAGTGCACGCTCGTTCTCCAGTGAGATGTGTCTACCTTATGGCACCAATAAATCTAGTGCCAAGAGTGGAAGTTTCCTTATCACAAGTGCCTGAAGGATAAATGTATGTGTTTGAAGTACTTTGGAATGTTATAACTCAAAGCCAACTAAAAGATTATATATACGTAGTTTTTTTAACTATTGTTCCTCCTCCTTCCCCTCCTCCTCCTCCTCCTCCTCTTCGTCTTCACTCCTTCACCCACTGATACACTTAGCAGTCACCTTCCCTGCAATACTTTTCTACCTTCCAGTAACTCTTCTTCAGTCTGCCATTAAGCTTCATATATCACCAGGCTGCCTTGTAACCCTTATCGCCGCCCCCCCCCCCGCTCCCCCCACACCCTTCCCCTCCGCCCCTGGAAGTGTTGAGAAGAGAGCACAAGCGAGAGGTAGTAATTCTGAGTGACTGTAGCGGTGATGATACTGGTAGAGGGAGGAGGGAAGGGGGAAGGGGGTGGGGAGGTGATGATGCTGGTATAGTGGTAGTAGTGGTATGGTGTTGTATGTAATGTGGAGGTAGTGGTGGTGGTGGTGGTGTTGGTGTTGGCAGTAATGGTGATAGGGGTGTTGTTGGGCGTAGTAGTGGTAGTGATGGTGATGATGTGATGATGGTGGTGATAGTAATGACTTGATGGTGGTGGTGGTGATGGTGGTGGTGATGGTGGTGAAGGTGGTGGTGGTGGCGGTGAAGGTGCCGCCGCCTCTCGCCTCCCGGTCTGTGATCAGCTCGTGTCTGGTCCTTATCTGCACGCCTCTCATTAGGACCAACACTTGAAAGGACTCACAGACGCCTTCGCCGGGCCATTACGAAGGCATGCTGCAGCGGAGGGAGGGAAGGGCGGGGAGGGAAGGGCGCGGCGCTTAGAGGTGAAGGTCGCGGGAAGGATGCTGCTGGAGGCTTTAGTAAAAAAAAAAAAGTCAAACGAATATTTTCATCTCGTCGTGCGGTCAATGGGAGTTGCTTTCGTCTTTTTTTTTTATATTATATTAAAGATTGTTATATTTCGTCGTGTAATTCTGGTTTTCTTTTCCACTTTCAGAGCAAGAAGCGGATTCCAGTCTAGTTTGAGGGAAGTGCCGGCAGAGGGCAGCGTGAGGGCGGAGCCAATCGTTGCTGTGTCTCAAGATCCAGGAACCAATCAGAGGACAAGGATGATGGCATCAGTCACGCGGGAGCTTCCTCCGAAACAGGTCAGACTTATTATTGTTATTATTATTGTTTTCCTTGTGTTCTTGTATGTATGTTCCCCTTTTTCCGTGTCTGTATGTGCGTATTTGAACAGGATAAAGTGTGAAGGTTATAGAATGACCGTCCGTCTGTCCGTGTGTGTGTCCGTCCGTGCATGGGTGGCCAGGCAGGCGAGCGGGCGGGGCGGGCGGGCGGGCGGAGGAGACTGTGGGTGGGCGTGATTGGTGGTTATAGAGAGTAATTACCCAATTTTATTTCGGACTCTACTTCTCAATGTGACTTGTAATCGCCTTGTCACCCGCCAGCCCTCCCTTCCTCGATCACCTGTCCTCCCCTCCTTACCCCTTCCCCCTCCTTCCCCCTCCTTCACCCCTCTCCTCCCTTCGCCCTCCCCTCCCCTCCATCACCCTTCCTCCAGCCCGGTTTTCATCCCGCCCTCAAAATTTAATCTAAACCTAATTTTCTGAAGAATAAATCTGTGATGAAGCTCGAGGGACGATGATGAAAAGTTGTTGACGTTGATATTGTTGTCGTTGTCATCAGGAAAGAGAGAGAGAGAGAGAGAGAGAGAGAGAGAGAGAGAGAGAGAGAGAGAGAGAGAGAGAGAGAGAGAGAGAGAGAGAGAGAGAGAGAGAGAGAGAGAGAGAGAGAGAGAGAGAGAGAGAGAGAGAGAGAGAGAGAGAGAGAGAGAGAGAGGGGGGGGGGGGGGGGGGGGGGGGGGGGCAGAATGATAGGATAGGTGGGTGGGTGGGTGATCAAGTCCTCTCTCTCTTTCTCTCTCTCTCCCGCCGGTGGTCACTCCTCATAAGGGAATGACATCAGCGCCGCGGGACACAGTGGAGATTATAATAATTAACGAAGCGACATTCAAGATACTTTCCGACACGCACCACAACATAAACAAACAAACGAAAATGAATAGATAGATATAAATGAAGGGTTGAATTAAAATGAATAATAGAAAAATGTGTTAATAGAATATAATTAATTAGATGTGTAAATATATTAATGAGTAAGTAAATAATATAGAAGCAGAGAAGAAAAAAGTTTATCTCCTAAAACGATTCTCAAAATTTGGGAAGTTATACGCTACTGGTCTTTTTATTTTACTAATATATTTTTTCTAATAACAACAACAACAACAGCAACAGCAACACCATCACTAACACCAGACAGGCAGACAGACAGACAGACAGACAGACAAACAGACAGACAGACAAACAGGCAGACAGATAGACAGATCAAGTCGTTATAACAAGGCAGTTTACTTACCATCCTAGCAAAAAAAAGCTCCTCACGCCTTACCGATTTACCAGAAGTACGATTCATACTCTCCCTGATAACTAACTACCTAACAACCACTCAAATCATGTATAAACAGTAACTAAGTATATTAAGAGAGAGGATCGAGAGTAGAGTTGAATCCTTTGTAACGCTAGCCAACCCAACGCCGCTCCCAGAATACATGAACTACAGTCTTGGTTGAAGGTAGTGTGTCGGGTGACTGACTGACTGACTGACTCTACTCGCGGCGGCTTCAACTCTTAATGGCTGAAATGAACCGTGATCCATATCGGTTCCATTCACTGCTTCGCTTTGAGGGTTCACACGAGTCTCCTCCCATCCCTCCCTCTCTCCCTCTCCCCGTCTCTCCCTCCCTCCGTCCTTCTCTCCCTTCCTGCGCTCCCACACTTCTTATCCCCTTCCTTCTTCTTCTTCTGTTTCTCTCTCTATTTCTTCTTCTGTATCACTGTTTCTATATCGGTTATCACGTCATTTTCCCGCAGTGTATCTTTGCCCTTGAGTGTGTCTGTGTTGCACTGGAATGATATTATTGTACTTGATTCTGTAATTTATTCTGCTTCACGTATTCCTGGTGAGACTTTGTGGTTCTGGTAGTGACTGTCTCGCTTCTTTATGTCCTGCGCTTCCTGTACTTCATTTTATTTTTATTTTATTATTATTATTATTTTTTGTTTTTTATTTGTTCGAATGGGTTATATTTTTTTTATCCAAGCAGATGTACCATGAATTCGTGTTCTATCTCCTTGTGGATGAGTTTTATTTGTGAAGAAAACAAGTTAAGTTAAGTTACGTTGCGTTGGGTAACTTAAATAACTTTGATCATCTCAGGATATTTATGACTTTCTAGAGAATATTTATTATGCGACGTAATTATCTAGTTTATTTTGATGTATTTCAACGAATTCTGATCATTCTTTGTACATCACAATACACATTTTCGTCTCAGCTCCCTTAGTCCCTTACCTTATTTAGAGATAGAACATCGGAGGAGACATTACCAATAAAGATCATAGTGATACACGTTTAGTATGCATTAAATAACGTCACTAAAACATACATTCAAGGCCCAAGATTATCTCCAGATCCTTATTTATGCGTCCAGCTCCACCTCAAGGCCAGAGTGTCGAGGCATGTGTCCCCAAGTGGCTCCGCGGTCCTTGTGTTCAGGGAAGAGCAAGTATAGTTAGCGATAGAAGGTAGAGAAGGAATGTGAGGTGACCAGCTTCTCTTAGATGACCCCATGATGACCTTGTGATGCCTTGGACCTCATACCATCACTGAGAGAAAGAGAGAGAGGGAGGGAGAGAAAAAAAGTTGCTATGAAAGAATTTAAACGAAAAGTATATATAATCCAAGAGACTAAGTGCGCAGTTTATTCTTTGGTTGAGCACTTACTACCTACCTCATCCCTTGGTGGTGGTGGTGGTGGTGGTGGAAATAGTACTTTACTACCACCAAGATGGGGCCAAAATGCGACTCGCTCTAATTTCCATACCTGTACAACCTGCCTGAGTGTGGGCGGTGGCCAGACTCACCGAGAGAAATAGACACGGTCGCCTTGGCAGACATTTACGTGTTGTCTCGGAATGTTCGGTCGCGTTTGGAAGGTGTTGTGGGTGCCCAGGAAGCGGTCGATTAATTCTGTATAGAGAGAAGGTTTTGTAGGTGTGGTGGTCGTGGTGGTGGTGTGTTTTGTCTTGTCTTGTGTTGCTACTTAAGGGTGTTGTGTGACTATGGTAGATTTTTTTTTTTTTATTGTTACTGTTTCGTTAGGTGATTTCTGGTTTTGATCGTGAATTACTGTGGTGTTATTTCTTTCCCATTTTCTTTTCTTTTTATTATGAGGTATAAGGGGATACTTCACTACATTGAGTTAGACGTCTATATGTGTGCACTCTCGCCTCACGCACACTGTTACCCCTGAACCTTAAAAGAATCACGATAATACTACTACATCATCACATACAACCTTAATGCTATCTTCGCAAACTAAATCATAGGTATTTACGTGTATAATAGTGTGAGAGACTGAGGTCACTGCCTGCCTGCCTGCCTGCCTCCGTGTGTGTAAGGGAGGAAACACGTCACTCACTAAGAAGAGAGTTGCATCATCATAATCTCCCTTTTGGTAGCCGTGGTTTCGCTGCTGCGTCTTCTTCGACACCGTTAGAGTTAGTGTTGAGGATATGTAGGTACACGATCTGCCTTCCCTGTTACCTTGTGTCTTGTCTGCACTTTATAGCTTGTCTTTACGTTACTTATCGTTGGTCCAGAGGCAGTGAACATGGTCTCGTATTTTAACCACGTGTTAGGTGGTGTCTCCCTCGCCCTTTATCCACCACGGGAGGGCGAAGGAGATATACCCAGAAACGCCCACAACAAAAACATCCCTCAGTCCCACCCTTTACGCCCCTCACGCCCACGCAACAATACCCACGCCCATAATAACACCATCTCCGCCCCAAGAGTGCAACCTGACCCTGGTACTGGTACGTAAATCATAGCAAGAAAGGAGGCTGCGTTTATCTCCTTAGCTGCATATTTTTTCGGGGATCATCCACTGCGGAATGTTGTGTGGAGGAGGAGAATAAAAGTGGGAGGGAGGACAGTGTGTGGTGGTGGTGGTGGTAGTGGTGGTGGTGGTGGTGGTGGTGGTTAATGGTTGGTTGGTCGGTCGTTGTGTGTTGTGTGTGTTGAAGATTAGAGAGAGAGAAGTGGAGTGTAAGTATAATAAATAATAGTGGTAGTTGTGGTGGGTGTGGTGGTTGTTGTGGTTGTGGTGGTGGTTATTGTTTTTGAAAAGTAAGAATCAAGAATAAACTTTAAAATCATCTTCCCTTGATAACTTAGAGACAGGAAATTTTATGCCTTGAACCGATAACAAAGGGATAAGGATAAACTTTAAAACTATCTAATGTTATTGTATTTTTTTAAGTAAGAATCGAGGATAAACTCTATAATCGTCCCCCCTTGATAACTTAGAGACAGGAAATTTTATGCCTTGAACCGATAACAAAAGGACACTTACTAAGCCAGCCAACCTGACCAAACAGAAAACGAATCCAAGAATAAGCATTAAACAAGACAGTGAGTGAGAGACAAGAGACAAAGGTTAGGGAAGTTCTATTGGGTAAACTGGAATAGACGAAGAACCAAGAGTTGAGTGAAGTAAAGCTAAAAGATAGACTGTTTTTGTCTTACTAAATGCCAATAACGTTGATTGAGATGGAGATAGAGACAGGTGAGGTTGGGAGTGGGTGGTATATTGGAGGTGTGATGCTGGGGGGAGAAGGAGATGGAGAGGAAGAGACAGATAGTGGAAGAGAAAATATTGGAGGTGGAGGTGTTTAAGGTGGTAGGGCGTGGTGGAGGTGGTGAGGTGTGGCCTGGAGGAGGTGGAGGAGGTGGTGGTGGTGATGGTGGATTTGGTGAAGAGTTGAAGGAGAGAGACCTTGGCGGCGCCCTTTGAAGTGGAGAGAATGGAATTTATTTTCATGGGTACACTATTGTATTTACGTCTGTCAGTCAGTGTGTCGGGATAGCTGTGTGCGTGTGTGTGTGTGTATGCATGAATACTTATACTTATACATATACTTATACATGCCTGAAGGGGAAAGGAGATGTGTGTGGGGGGGGGGAATGGTTTAAGTGAATGCATGTTTGTGTGAAGTTGATGTGAATGACAATGACAAGGAGGAGGAGGAGAAAGAGGAGGAGGAGGAGGAGGAGGAGGAGGAGGAGGAGGAGGAGGAGGAGGAGGAGGAGGTGGAGGTTTCTTCATGGCAACATACGTAAGTCCAATTTCACAACTCATATCAAAACAAACATGGTATTTCTTGCATCAGTGGTGTTTCAATATCATGCAATAGTTTTGATCCGCTTAGCGTAGGAATGTATATATTATGACTGTGTGTAAGTGTGTATGTGTGTGTGTGTGTGTGTGTGTGTAAGTATAAGTAGCCAGATGCATGAATATCACCATTAGAAAAGCATATTTACTACAATTATACAAAAAAATATTCCCCTTACTATTCTACTTCCCTCGTTTTGCAAATCTATTTCATCACTTTTTCACATCCGTCTCACTTTCTTCCTTCCTTCCTTCCTACCTAACTATTCCCTTTCATGCACTTTCCTTCACCTTTCTAACAACCTCACCTTATTCATACACAACACCTCCCTGTTTTTCCTCTCCCCATGCGTCCCTCCCTTTCGTACCTCCGCTGCCACACCTCAAACACTTCTGTAACTGTGCACAACGCCTCACTTTTTTCCCCTTACCGAGCTTCAAACCTCCACCTTCTTTGCAATAATTCAAGCGGTGATCGATGGAGAAGGATTGGAAGTGTGACAATGAAGGATGGAGAGAGAGAGCACAGGAGGTGGAGGAATCAGAATTGGATAAAGAATTAGTCTGAATTGGATTGGAGAAGTGAGTGAAGCTTGTTTAGGGTGTGTTTGGAGGAAGGGAGGGAGAGGGAGGGAGGGAGTGAGGTAAGGAATGTTTCGCGCTCTCATATGTGCGAAGGAATTGCGAACATGCTTTGGGTCGAGTGAGTTTTTCCTTATATAGATTATAAGACAATTTCGTCCGTCTAGGAAAGGAGTAATATTCGTTGCACAAAAATGTATCTATCCTTGTCCTCTTCCTTTTCGTTTCCTTTCTCTTCCTGTTCTTATTTTCTTTCATATTGCTATGTATCTCTTCCCTTCTTTCTTTTTTTCATTCATTCTTTTCTTCTTTCATTCTCTTTGGTATCTCAGAGGCGTTGGGTCACCTGCCAACCTGTCACTTTGTTGGTCATTATCCAGGCAGAGTTCAGTCCCATGCATGTACACTGTGTTTGCTAGTGTGTGTGTGTGTGTGTGTGTGTGTGTGTGTGTGTGTGTGTGTGTGTGTGTGTGTGTGTGTGTGTGTGTCTGTGTCTGTGTCTGTGTCTGTGTCTGTGTCTGTGTGTGTGTGTGTGTGTGTGTGTGTGTGTGTGTGTGTGTGTGTGTGTGTGTGTGTGTGTTTATCTCTGGCAAATCTCGCGTTTTATTCCGCTGCTCTTCATCCACAAACATTCCTCCTCCTCCTCCTCCTCCTCCTCCTCCTCCTCCTCCTCCTCCTCCTCCTCCTCCTCCTCCTCCTCCTCCTCCTCCTCCTCCTCTACACGGTTATAACAATAGTGGTTGAACATACTTAAAACACCAAACTCACTCACACTCACTCACACACTCACTCACTCACTCACTCACTCCCCCCCCTCCTCCCCTTCCTCATCTTCCTCATCTTCCTCCACCGCTACTAGACGAGGAGGTAGATTTACGATGCTTTAAGTCCGTAGTTTTGGCTTTATGCTTGGCCGTCACACTCCCACGTATACATAAATGCATTCAGAAACACCCCACTGTGAGGCACGCTGGATATGGTAATAAGCTAGGCGTACTGGCCCTTAAAACAACACACACACACACACACACACACACACACACACACACACACACACACACACACACACACACACACACACACACACACACACACACACACACACACACACACACACACCACATCCGCGTGCGTGCAGGGTCGAGGGTGGTCAAGTTGAGGCACTTGTCCGCACCGAGAGTGTCATGTTTCTGAGTCAGCTGGTTAGTTTAGTTTAGTTCATAGTGCCTCGTAGACTACTACTACTACTACTACTACTACTACTACTACTACTACTACTACTACTACTACTACTACTACTACTACTACTACTACTAAGCCTTCCCTCAGTCTTACTCCTTCTAGTTCTTGATCTGTACACAAAATCTTATCTTAACCTGTCCTTTAATTTTCGTTTTCGTGATTTTTTTTCATATATTTTTTGTGGTACCCTTTGTTATATATTTGGATTCCTTTGAGTCAGTAGAGGTAGTAGTGGTGGTGGTGGTTGTAGGGGAGAGTGAGTGGTGGTATGGTAGTAATGGTAGTGGTGGTGGTGGTGGTAGGAGAGAGTGAGAGGTGATAGTAGTAGTGATGGTGATGGACACGTAACATGGAACGTCGTTTCTCTAACCTGACAGACCTAAGAGGGTGAACCAGAGGGACACGTACATAATAAAAGGCTCCGATAGCTGGCTCGCTGCTTTCATAACGTAACCAATCTTCAACCAACACTAAAAAGCCGGACACTGTTGATTTCCTATTAATACTCTTCGGTTATATCGCATTGACGTACAAGGATAGACTGTTCTATTTCCAACCTTCAGTACTTACCTTGTGTTTCGACTTATTTTAGGGTCTCCTCTATGCAATCACACTGCAAGTCCTCATCCACCCCATCTCCACCTCATCCATCACCACCACATCGTTCTTTCCCAACTAAGCACAGAGGAGACACCTTCACCCACTTATCCAGCGTGAACAAGATCCTCTGTAGTGGTGAGATAAGGACAGACGGTCGTTTATAGCCCCTCCTCCTACTGTGAGTGCCGCTGTAGTGCCTGAACCCGCGAGGCACTGATGCAATTTTTACCTCAGTACTCCCCTCCAGCCCTCCCTCCCTCCCACTACCTACCTAAGGCACCCCAATGTATGTATGTGTGTATGTATAAAACGAGCTTATTCTGTTGCCTGCTTTTGCCTTCCCTCCCTCTCTCTGTTGCTAGTTATTGAGGGTAACTAAATATTATCGATCCCCTTGAAAGTTTATATTATTCGTGACATGTTGAAAATATATACAAGGATGATTTGTTATTACACATGAAAGCTGATATGGAGAAGATGTTAGAAGTAATGAATAGAATAGTTTTGTGATGAAGCTACGTTGAGTTATATGTGTTTATATGCATTGGTTTGTGTGGGTGATGAAGAAAATAAGCTTATCAGACGTAAACGATTTGATTAATTAGTAGTAGTGAGGCCTAATGAGGAATATTTAGGTGGCCAGCAGGACCTAAATTACTTATTGATGTGTGGTTCACTTTTCACTTTTCACTACATAAGACAAGCAATACTAAGAGGGTTATAGATATTTTTTTCATAAATGCACAACACCACATACTATCACCACCACCACCACCACCATCACCACCACCACCACCACCACCACCACCACCACCACCACCACCACCACCATCACCACCACTTGTATACTTATTCTTATACAGAAATACATTATGTCTATCTTGTTACAACCACAGACAGTAAAACCTCACCACCCAAGGAGAGGCAATTAGAGAATGAGAGAGAAAGAGAGAGAGAGAAAGAAAAAAAAAGAGAGAGAAAGAGAATAAAAAAGAAAGATAATATACTCAACCACCTCTCAAGCTCAATAATCAGTCGTTAATTCCGGGTTGATTAAGGGGTAATGGGGGTCATTACACGCTGGACAAGACTCATTAGCAGCGTGACGAAGGGAACTCATTAGATGATTTATGGCTCATCCCCGCGGCTCCTCATTACTCTCTCCTCTGGCTCCTCACCGCGGCGGGGTGCGGGGGGGGGGGGGGGGGCATGAGAAAGCAAAGGAAGGGAGAGAGAGGGAGAAAGAGAGAGAAAGAATATGCTGGAGTAGGGAAAAGAATAGAACACAAAGAAAATAAAAACAAGAGAGAGAAAAAGGATGAATTTAAGGAAACAAGTAAGAGAGAAGTGTAAACAAGATGCTGGGAATAATGAGAAAGCAAATGAAGGGAGAGGAAGAAGAATGTGGAGGAGAGGAAAAAGTATTCTCCACACAAAGAAAACAAAAACAAGAGAGACAAAAGGATGACTTTAAGGAAACAGGGAAGAGAGAAATGTGTAAATAAGATGCTGGGAACAAGATAAAAGTTCTTTGAGATAAACTTAAGAGGAAGGAAAGGATGCTAAAGAATGTGGAGGCAGTAGGGTGGTAGGGAACTGTTAGGTTTGTACCGTTGCTAAGAAACTACAAGGATGGTGAGGGGAGGAAGAAGAGGGGAGGTTGTAAGGGTGAGGGAATGGTCTTAAGGTTAAGTAGAGGCTATGGGAGTTTTGGAGAGAAGGATGCTGGAGGTCATTAAGGGTTCATATAGCGAGTCATTGATGCTGAAGACGCGTGGGAGGAAGGAGGAGGAGAAGAGGGATGAAAGATTAATGCTATTTTCATAAGAGGAGTAGGATAAACTTATCTTGGCATTGCAATATATAGATAAGTAGTTGAGTTGTAGTGTTTATGTAGTCTGTAACTTTTTTTTATTTTATTCTCTCTCTCTCTCTCTCTCTCTCTCTCTCTCTCTCTCTCTCTCTCTCTCTCTCTCTCTCTCGCTCTCTCTCTTTCTCTCTCTCTTTTTTTCTCTCTCTCCACCCCTGAGGTACCCAAGGTCAGCCAGTCTCCACCCTCCTCCGTCCTCCCTTAGTCCACTTAGAGGTCTGTGTGCTTTAAAAATCCACGCAATTAGCCAGATTCTTGGAGACTTGTTTTTAGTGAAGTCAACAGTACGTCCGGTAACACTCGAGGCTAGGTTGAAGTTGCTTATCTAGTTATATAGTTATCTGGGTATCTAGTTATCTTGGTTATCTAGTTATCTATTAGGTGTGTTGTTCCCTTAGGTTAGCCCCAAAGGGTTTACTAATAGCCTTGGTTAATGGTCTCTTCTATCTACTCAAAACCACTGCTGTTCATTTTTTCTTTACCTTCTTATATATATTTTTTTTTTAGTTTTGAAAAGGATATTTTTCATCTGCATTTTTTGTATAATGCGTTGTCAGTTTCTTTTTCTTTTTCTTTTTTTCTTTTTTTTTTCTTATCTTTTAAAAGTTTTCTTCAATGGAGTGATGAATATTTTAATTTCGTTTTTTTTTTTTTAAATATTGCTTGTTGTTGTTTGATAGCGTGAAGGTTTGCTGTTTGATTTAATGTTGCACGCTGCGTGGTGTGAAGAGTCGTGAATCCAATGATGATGAAGTCGTGCATATTCTATCAACATTTATTGAAAGTTTTCCAGTTTTATTGTAATCTTTTTTTTCTTCCTCAAATCTCGCAATTCCATCAGTTACGTGCGTCAGTTATTAACTCATTTTGAATGGATATTGTTATTTTTTTTGGTATACATCTTAACACAAGACAGTCTTCTTTTTCTTGTGTAATCTGCAGAAACTTAACGATTTCATATTTTTTGCATTTTTAAATACAGTTTTCCTTTGTCGAACAGCATCATGAACATGCACGAGGCACTTTCAATAATATTTCCAGGGAGTCTTGCTAACATTTCCATTTTTTTTAAGGGGTCACTAATCTTATTAAAACAAATGATCTTTTTTTGTTTACCCTCACAAAACGGCGTGTACATGTTGGTGTCATGTTACAGTGTGTTACAACGTGATACAGTGTCCCCCCAAAGAAGCTCCTACGATATCTTTGCCTCGTGACGAACGGTGAAAACAATCCTACGTTGTTTTAATACCAAACAGCATCACGCACTACCATTCCAGCACCCAGTCTCTCCCGGGGTAGAAAATGTTAAGCATGCCAGTGGTGGTCGGGGCCGCTGAAAACACGGGCGCCCAGTTGTCTTTAGGAATACTGATCAACACAACTCGAAACTCAACCCGGGGAGTCTGTGACCGGAATCTGTGAGGGGTCAGTAGGTGCGAATGTCCATATGGAATACAGTATAGTACGTTAAATCAACCTTACCTACCTGAGAATCTCCACCAATAGTCATACCTTAATTATCTTCACTATAGATGAGCAGGTATGAATATTTCTAAATCTTCCTTGACTTTGCGTGATATAAATCTGCGTCGGTGTGTTAGAAGTTATAGGGACAGTAAACCATAGCTAATGAATGGATACTCTCCTCTCTTCCTTCGACCATACATACATACTCCTGCTAATGAACTCCCAGGTGTCTTGTTACCTGTGATGGAGTGGCGGATGCTGCTCCTCGCCTCTTGTAGTTTTCATGTAGCTTAACCAATACAGTAACGGTGCATAAAAATATTTGTTGCTAGTCTTTTTTCCAAGTTTGTGGAGTCAAGGCGGAGCAAGGAAGGGTTGGGCGGACAGGTGTGGTGGGTTTGATGAAGGAAATGGCAGGTGTAGCGTAGGTTAGGAAGGAAGGAATAAGCTTTGCCATGAAAGTAGTTGTGTGAATTCATGTGTATTGATGGTAGGTAGAGGTGTTGGATGTGTATAAGAGGATTAAGAAGAATGCAGTGAAAGGCGATGAGTGAGGCAGGTGTGTGTGTGTGTGTGTGTGTGTGTGTGTGTGTGTGTGTGTGTGTGTGTGTGTGTGTGTGTCTGTGTGTCTGTGCGTCTGTGCGTCTAAAGCAGTAAATTTTTTTTTAATAAGTATGTATATGTTTGTATTTATGTATGTTTTTCCTGTGTTTGCTGGTATGCATTTATGTGTATGTGTGTGTATGTAGGTATGTGTATGTGTGTGTTTGGCCTGACTGAGCACCACTAAGGAAAGCCCAAAGGTGTTTACTAAGGGAGCCGACCAGCTGGTGTGTGTAAGGGGGGGAGGAGAGGAAGGGGGCAGGATGAAGGGGGAAGGGTGAGAGGGGGGGCAGGGTGAGAGGGGGGGAAGGGGTGAGGGATGATGGTACAAAACGCCCCCCTTCCATCACCATCCCACACACAGGGTCACTCACCTCTACCGGACAGCCTACCACTCACTCACTCACTCACTCACTCACTCACTCACTCACTCACTCACTCACTCACTCACTCACTCACTCACTCACTCACTCACTCACTCACTCACTCACTTCATCTCCTGTCGTTGCCTCCTTCAAGCTCTCATTTTTAAGCCAAGGAAGAAAAAATTATAAAAGTTGGTCGTTTAAAAATACTGAGAGAAAGAAAGAGAGAGAGAGAGAGAGAGAGAGAGAGAGAGAGAGAGAGAGAGAGAGAGAGAGAGAGAGAGAGAGAGAGAGAGAGAGAGAGAGAGAGAGAGAGAGAGAGAGAGAGAGAGAGAGAGAGAGAGAGAGAGAGAGAGAGAGAGAGAGAGAGAGAGAGAGAGAGAGAGAGAAAAAGAGAAACACACACACACACACACACACACACACACACACACACACACACACACACACACACACACACACACACACACACACACACACACACCTTCCAGTCGACCTTGCCAAACGACCGTCAGAGGAAATCCCGCCTTTTCTCGCCGTCAGTTTCTTTTCCCAACGATAAGATCAACATTTGGCGGAGAAAACATGACTAGGAGGAAGAGGAGGAGGAGGAGGAGGAGGAGGAGGAGGAGGAGGAGGAGGAGGAAGAGGAG
>JAXIVD010003072.1:2500-45000 GCA_036785275.1 Cancer borealis
ACATAACAACAGATATTAAAAAGAAAAGAAAATGAAATGAATGGAACTGTTACAAAAGAAAGTGATGAAATAAAAGTAATGTATACTGTTGCGGGCCCCACCCCGCGGGAAGTGTTAGAGACATGTCTACGTGACAAGATGGGTTGCACCTTTTGTGTAAGCAGCCACGTGGCCGTCCGGGTGGACAGCGGCATGGCGGAAAAGGAGATGGATGCAGCTGTTAGTTGCCAGCGAGCAATTTTAAGAGGTTCTGTACGTTTTGTTTACTTTAATTTTTCCTTGCTCGTTCTCCTAATTTTCCTGACTTTACTTCTTTCTTCTTTGCGTTGCAACGTGTTTTATCGTGTAGCCTATGTTATTCTGCATCCTCTCATATGCTTTTCATTGCTCTGGGTTGCTTATGAGCGGAGCAATGATTTTGTGAAGACAAGTGTTTTGACTAGGCTAGGTTGTGCGGGAGAAAGGAGAGCGGGCCGGCCCAAGAGGCGGCCTGCAATTAGGGAGCCACATCTGGCAACATTCCCTGAGGAGGCGAGAGTTAGGTGTTGCGGGCGTTTGAGATTCAGTTACTGACCAGCTGCCTGTAGGAACACATCATGCACACTCGCTCTCCCCAATTTGGCATTATTTCGTCTGTAACCTCCTCATATTTAAGGAAGTGGGTTTTAAGACTGGCCTGTTTAGTTCAGGGGTAATTTGTGTAGCTAGACAGTAAGGCCCTGTCTATACGAGGACCAGGTTACCGTGCCGAGAGTGAGAAAGACGAGTGTGTTGGCAGTATAATTAACATCTTGTTTGAGGTAACTCCATCTAGGTTTCAATATCCAGAAAGTTCTCGCAAGGAGGTTCTGGATATTGTCAGGCTTTTGAGTCTTGGGAAGTAGTTTCTGCGTTATCTGCGTTGTCGGCGTTGTCTTCGTTGTCATCGTTGTGAGAAAGAGCCTATCATCTGGGGCCACTTGTCCGATAACAAAAACGAGGAGTAATCCCGTTTTAGTGTTTGTTCACAACGACTCATTTAACGGACTGTACTGAATCCCCTCGCGGGAGGCTGCTTTGCAGGGTGTTACTTGAGTCGAGAGGGGACATTGCTCAACCAGGAGTGGGTGGAAAGACACCTTGTGGGCGGTATTCTGGTTGGAGTGATAGCTCCTTGTCTAGGCACTGTAATCTAGTGCTCGCTGTAAGTCTCTTTAGAATGTAAGGGGGAGAAGATGGTTACTACTGGGAAATTAACTACTTCTACTACTATTACTACTTCTACTTTTATACTATACTACTATTATAGTAGTATAGTATAGAAGTAGAAGTAGTAATAGTAGTAGAAGTAGTAGTAGTAGTAGTAGTAGTAGTAGTAGTAATAGTAGTAGTAGTAGTAGTAATAGTATAGTATAGTAATAGAAGTAATAGTCGTAGTAGTAGTAGTCGTAGTAGTAGTAGTCGTAGTAGTAGTAGTAGTAGTAGTAGTAGTAGTAGTAGTAGTAGTAGTAGTAGTAGAAGTAGTAGTGGAAATAGTAGTAGTAGTAGTAGTAGAGGAGTGGAACAAACTCAGTAAGCATGCGGTAAGTGTTAGGACAGTATATACTTATAAGAAAAAAAGCCTAATCATTGTATTATGAATAGTTTGATAATGCAAAATATCTTCACTTTGTATGTAGTCTAAGTAATTGTTTCTTATTCTTATTATAGATCAAAAGCAAGTCTTCCAAGAACGGCAGAGAGCGGGACTTGTTGGATGCCGAGGAGTGAGTGTTGCAACGAAGCATATCACAAACACGGGATAGGATGCAGCTACTGGACGTGGAGGAAGGAGAACAAAGTCAGAGGCAGGAAGGAAGGTAATGTTACTAAGGTGAGCTGACAAAGGCTTTTATTTATTTATTTATTTATTTATTTTTATATAATAGTAATACTTCCTCTTCGCATCACCAAAACCTCGTCATTATTCATACCTTTATAATTGCTCTCCATTTATTTAGTATTATATAAAAATATACATGTTTATCAATATTTATGGTGTGTCATCTGTGTGTTTATTTTGTTTCCTATCTCAGCCTTCAGAAAAAGTGGTCCAGGAGGCTGCATCTCTAAGGAGGGACTGAGCAGCAGAGGAACAGAAGCTGGAACAACATTGGCGTGAGATTGAACGTTTGGAGTGTGAGATGCAGCACCTTTGGGCTTCACACTATGCACCTCCAGTAAAGCTACGTGTACACTAGGACTGGGCAGTCGGGGGGGTAGGCCGACCGACGAGGGGGTAACGGGGGTGAACGTCCTAACACGAGACAGGCGTTGTCAAAAGCCCGCGCCTTCTCAGGCGGAGTGACGGAGGAAGTTTCTCACAAATTTTCTTCGAACTTGAAAAGGAATGCCCTGATGGCTTTGAGAACTACACCAGAATGCCTGTTATTTTATTCTATATATTGCTCAACAAGATTGAACCTTATATACGTAAGGAAGACACCCATCTCCGCGAGAGCATCTCTCCTGGCCCGCTTTCAGTCCGTCACTGAGCATGTGTATAGATATTGCCACCTGAAGGGGTGACACGGGCCTTCGTATCTGGCCCACAGCGTCACTGAGCGTCACTCATCCCATCAAATGCCTCTCGCTCAAGACTGCTTCGCCCACCGTCTAGCTCCGCCTACTTTACCATATATGGGAGTCGAAACTGACCAGTCCCGTGATTCCCCGACTGCTCAGCCCTAGTGTAGACGGGCTTTAAGGCTTAATACTTATATATATGTATACACAGTGCTTCTTAACTCACTCATGTGTACTAAACCTCCTGTAAGACTGTATGGTATGATGTTATATATATCTGTCTATATACCTATCTGTCTATGTATCTGATTGTATATATATCTGATGCATATTCCTTAAACTCCATTTATTTCATTTTTGCTTGTTGTAATCTAATGAATAGTTCTTGTCTTGTACATTATGTAATTAATTTTTTTTTATTTTCTCGCGAGTGAGGATACAGCAGTGTGATATTAGCTTTGGAGTTATTAAGATATTTCATGCGTAACACTCAGTTAACTATAACTGTCTGTATACGGTTGTAGGACCAAAGTACGTATGGAAATAGTTCGTATGCAAATGTTCGTAAGGGATAAAGTTCGTATGGAAAAAGTACGTACGCAAAAGTTCGTATGCAAATGTTCGTATGGTATAAAGTACGTATGTAAAATATTCGTAACGACAAAAATTCGTCGGGACAGAAGTTCATATAGAAAAAGTTCGTATGGAAAAAGTTCGTATGCAAATGTTCGTACGCAATTGTTCGTACGCAAAAGTTCGTCAGGGATAAAGTTCGTCTGACAAAAATACGTAAGTAAGAGTTCGTACGCTAAAGTTCGTATACAGATGTTCGTATGGTATAAAGTACGTATGTAAAATATTCGTAATGACAAAAGTTCGTCGGGACAAAAGTTCGTATAGGAAAAGTTCGTATAGAACTTCTGGGTAAAGTAGTACGTACGGAAAAGTTCGTAAGCATGTTTGTATGGTAATAAGTTGCTATAGATAGTTGCTATACGAAGATTTTCTATACGAACCTTTGTCCGAAATCCATGAGAAATGGGGTTGTGTCGCTGAGAGCCAACCCTGCTCACAACCATCATCACCACCACCACCGCCCGCTTCGTCTGCAAGTGCAACACCACCGCCGCCCGCTTCGTCTCCACCACCACCGCCGCCCGCTTCGTCTCCACCACCACCGTCACCCGCTTCGTCTCTACCACCACCACCGCCTGCTTCGTCTCCACCACCGACAACCAACATCATAACCTTGCACTCTGCCGCCGCCGCCTTTCCGTTAACGCAAAATAATATATATTGAGCACACAGACATGATGAGCCATTGCCTCCAGGAATTATTTCAAGAATAAACTACTACTATCCTCCATATACAACAGCAACTAATACTACTGCAACTACTATTACTACTACTACTACTATCACTACTATGTACTACTACTACTACTACTACTACTATCCTCTATATAGTACTACTACTACTACTACTACTACTACTACTACTACTACTACTACTACTACTACTACTATAGCTACTACTACTACAACAATTACACTACCATCACAACCACCACCTTAACACACACACACACACACACACACACACACTCTCTCTCTCTCTCTCTCTCTCTCAGCAGGGTCGGCTCTCAGCGACACCCCACCATTTCTCATGGGTTTCGGACAAAGGTTCGTATAAAAAATCTTCGTATAGCAACTATCCATAGCGACTTATTACCATATAAACATGCTTACGAACTTTTCCGTACGTACTACTTTACCCAGAAGAATTTTATCCCTGACGAACATTTGCGTACGAATAATTACATATGATTGTTTCTGTACGAACTTTTGTCATAACGAATATTTTACATACGTACTTTATACCATACGAACATTTGCATACGAACTTTAGCGTACAAACTTTTACTTACGTATTTCTGTCAGACGAACCTTATCCCTGACGAACATTTGCGTACGAACGTTTTGTTTACGAACATTTGCATACGAACTTTTTCCATACGATCTTTTACGCGTACGAACATTTTTCTAACGAACATTTGCACGACGAACATTTAACTTTACGATTTTTTTCCATTACGAACTTTGTACCCTACGTACTTTATCCTGACGTACTTTAGGCAAACGAACTTTATCCTACGAACTATTGCCATACGAAGTTTTTCTATACGAACTTTTGTGCGGAACCCCTGTATACATGCATGAATATACCAAAAATTGTAAGGTTTTATTTATTACTATTTTTTTCTTTCAGATTGTCACAAGCTGCAGACCTGTGTTCATTCATGAGCAGCTTACTTCCTCCTTCTACCAGGAAGACAAGTCACCGTACGTGTGGCAGGACCGCTGCGGGACACTGATTCAAGTGTGGAAGGTTTGGTGAGTGGACGAAATTATAGCGCGAGGTGAGCCGAGGATTGACAACAGATTACAGAGGGCAAGCCTTGCACTCTTACTTATCCCTAGACTTGATAACGCACAATTATCAAGTGTAATTGTGTGTTATCAAGTCTAGGGATAATTAAGAGTGCAAGGCTAGCACTCTCTAATCTGTTGTCAATACTTGCCTCGGGTCACCTCGCCCTGTGATTGGCTATTTTCGTCCACTCACCAAATCTTCCCACACTTGAATCTGCCACCGGGAGAGGATGAAGAAAAAGAAATAGTATAGTATAGATTTTTTATTCACATTTTATCATGGTAGAATATGTAGAATACATTTTTTTAGCACTAGTTATAATGTATAGAGGAATATTGTGTTAGTAGTTCCCTGCACACCACGTCCTTGTTTAGCCCACTTGTCACGGGCACAAACATCCCCATTGTCCTCTAATTCCACTTTCCCTGCTTCTACCCTCACACGCCTCCTCCACCTCACTGTAAAAGCTGCCAACTCTAACACCTTGAGACTGTAATATCCCTTTGGTTGGGACATAGACTACACCATACTTGACTGGACACTCGAAATCTGACCTTTTGCAAACAGGCCCTACGGCAGATTTTAAGAAAAATCAAATAAAATACTTAGAAATAAGATAGGAACCTCAAATAAAAAGCAAACACTTCAGAGTGATGTAGAGAATATGTTTATGAGTAACAAAAACAAATTAGTCAACGTACGTCATCAGTGGGCGACAATTATTAAATCCTAAGAAACCAAGAAAAACAAAATTTGCAATAATTTCCAGGAATATTGGAATTTCAATCTGAAAACACTTACATGCATAGCCCATGTAGTTTATATTAATATGCAATACCATAGAATACACCATACGTGACTGTGCACTCGAAATCGGGTCTTTCGTAAATGTGTCCTGAGGCGATTTTTTTTGTTTTATTTGAGTAAAATACTTAAAATCATCATAGAAACCTCAAACAAAAAGCAAACAACTCAGAGTGATGTGAAGTATGTGTTTATGAGCAACAAAAACAAATTAGTCAACATACGTCATCGGTGGGCGACAATTATTAAATCCTAAGACACCAATAAAATCACCATATTTGCAATAATTTCCAGGAATATTGAAATTTTAAACTGAAAACGCATACATACATAGCCAATGTAGTCCATACTAATATACATGCATGCTTGAAATAAGATTTGAAACTATTTCCAAATATTCTGTTTGTTTTCTACGTTTTCACTGAGCATGGCAGGATACACAACACCTTAGTGTTGAGAGTAATTGTAAAATATAACCAAAACTTGAACACAACACCCTAAGTCACTCGTAATCAATTCACTCATACTCATACTTCACTCATACTTTCATATACCCATAAATAACATCAAGAAGAAAAAATTTAACATTCCTAATCAACTTACGATGTTTGCTGAGTGTCATCGAGAGAGCGTTTCTCAGAGACTGTGTAAAATAACTCCATTGTAATTCCTTATTGGTGATGGTCTCTAGTCAGCTTGTTGGTTTCATTGCCTCCTCCTCCTCTTCTATCTAGCAATGTTCTTTCCAATGATCTTATCACCATACATCACTTTCCCGGCGTACGTACTTTTCCTTTTATCCTGCCATGCTCAGTGAAAACGTAGAAAACAAACAAAATATTTGGAAATAGTTTCAAATCTTATTTCAAGCATGATTCAGAATATACAATAGAAGCTGATGAAGCTACGGTCACACTAGGTTTTGCTAACGCTAGCCTGGCTTCCGTTTTTTCTGGATTTACAGCGATACGACTACCAGTCTGGTCACACACGTAGAAGAACTAACCTTGTGGAATCAGCTGATCATAACAACAACACAAGCCGTTATGGAGGAAGCACTTCTCTTCTTCTTCTGCTCATGAACATTTTCCATGAGACTTATAATAGCGTCATGGGACCAATGAATTGAACTATTTACGTTGTTGACCTTTGTAAAGGATTGTTTTGGTCTTCTTCTTCTTCTTGTGACCTCTTTCGCCTTTTGCCTTTCGCGCCACGAATTGTTATGAAAAATTCATTCCCAAGCCGATATAACGATTATATGACATTTGATCACAATCAAATCATATTCAGGAATGATTATTTCACAATATGTGATGTTTCATTTCAGAAATTATTGCGAATTTGCCAGATTTTTTTGCTATAAACAATATGCTTTATACACAACTCCCACACGATTTTTCACTCAAACTTGTAATCTTTATGTTAATTTCCTATTTGCAAAAATTGTAAAATCATTTTTTATGTTCAGCCATGATTCAGCAATCATTACTGATTGTAAAGACATGAAATACAATGTCATAAGTAGAATATGAACTGATAATATGAAGTATTATCTGTCATCACTCATAGCAGCGGAATTTATAGGACCGAAATGTAATATCGTCTGTCAGCGATTGTCGCGAGTGTCCAGTCAAGTATGGTGTAGTCTATGTCTAACCTATGAAGAGAGATTGAGAGAAATGAGTTTGCCAATATTGCAGGAGAGAAGAGAAAGAGGAGATATGATTACGATGTACAAAATGGTAAATCACATAGAGAAGATTGACAGACAGGATTTGGTGACGGTAACTGGAGGTGTGGACAGAAGAACGAGAGGGCATTCTAAGAAGATTGTGAAGAGTCAGTGTTTGAGGGATATCAAGAAGTACAGTTTTCCTCATAGAACGGTGGATATGTGGAATGGCTTAAGTGAAGAAGTTGTCACAGCAACCAGTGTGCATACATTTAAGGAAAAGTTGGATAAATATAGTTATGGAGACAGGACATAATGAGCCTTGCTCGAACCCTGTAAATTACAACTAGGTAAATACAACTAGGTAAATACACACACACACACACACACACACACACACACACACACACACACACACACACACACACACACACACACACACACACACACACACATCGCGAGTGTCCAGTCAAGTATGGTGTAGTCTATGGTTAATATTATGCGAAACTAAGTGGAAAGATGAGTGGCCATTACCAGATATTGGAAAAAATAAGTATAGGTATGGATGAAAAACAGAGATGGTAAAGAAAGTGGTGGAGTGATGATATTGACGGAAAAAGATGTCAAAGTGGAAAGAGTGGAAATAAGCAAGAATAAGTCAGAGGTCATAAGGGTTGTTGTAAATAATAGTAAGGGAAAATTAATGACATATGTGGGGGTTTACGTACCGCCCCTGACAAATGCTTGGTCAAGAGATGATCATGAGAGAATGTTGGAGGATACAATAAGTGAGATGGACAGGATAGTATCACAAGAAAAGAACGTACTTATGGTGGGAGACTTTAATTGCAAGGAAATCAATTGGGAAGACAAGACTTTTCAAGGAGGAGAAAATTCATGGAGTAGTAAACTCGTAAATTGGGCTAAGAAAAACCTAATGATTCAATGGATTGACTGCGAAACGAGATTCAGGGAAGGGGAAAAGGCATCAAGATTGGATTTGCTGTTTACCAGTAATGCAGAAGCTATAGGAACAATAAATTATGAATGCCCTATAGGTAAAACTGATCATGTGCTAATTAAAATAGGTCTCAGTATAGAATCTTTAAGGACAAATGAGGAGTACAAAGTGGAAAGATATAGATATTACAAAGCAAACTTCGTAGAAATGAGGAAATACTTTGAAAGTGTAAATTGGAGTTGTTTTGAGGAAGCAGATAATGTACAGGTGAAATGGGATGAGTTTGTCAAGATATACAATATTGCAGTGGACAGGTATGTTCCAAGAGGGAGAATAAATTTGAAAAAGGGTAAAGAATGGTACAATGTTAAGTGTGACAGGGCTAGAAAGTGCAAGGTGAGTGAATGGAATAGATGCAAGAAAATAGAGACGGAAACTGCATGGAGACGTTATGTGGAAGCTAGAAATGAATGTGTAAGGATTTTGAGGACAGAAAAACAAAATTATGAGAAGGACATTATGGAAAAATGTAGGAGTGACTCAAGATTATTTTATAGACATATTAACGGAAAAATGAAGAAAAGTGAAGGTATAACTGGATTGAAGGTTGATGGAAGAAAATATGTGTGGTGCCCGGGGGGGGGGGGGGGGGGGGGGGACGGGGCGTTATTTATTTATACCCTTTGTTATAAATATTTTTTTTTTTCTTCTTATTTAATTTGTTTTACTTTCACTTCACTGCTGAAGGACAACCAGTGTGGTGCCTTGACATTAAATTAACTTCTAATGGGGGACTCTTATGGCAATTAACAAGTTATTTACTTTGATTAATTATATTTATTAATGGTCCCTGATGTTGTTTATTTCCCTGTATATTAAAAAAAGAAAAGCTGCCACTACCCCTAAAGGTTTAATGAGAATTAAGGGATCCTCAGGGAATTTAGTTTCTTCCTAAAAGGGAAGTTAAAATACTCGAAAGAGAAAATAATTACTACCAGGGAAATATAGGCGACCAACAAAAAGAAAGGGGGACTAACTTAACAATTTATCTAGCTGGTAGAGTGGACTGAGTTTTAATAAGGCACATGGGTACGTGGATCTGTTTCATATCCTGTTCAAGAGTGTTGAGCACTTTCCCACACTTACCTTACCACACCAACGGAGGTTATTATAACACGAAATCACTTCTTCAGATTTTACTAGAGTTATTTATTTACTGTATACCTTGGATATCACAGGCTGACTATTGAATCTTAGAACATAGCTTAGTTAAAGTATCAGACAATTTAATTGTTCATGGTAGAGATAAACTTCCTCAGAAAACAAATACACAGAGTTGACAATACTTATCTCACCCCGAGATATCAAACTCTTCACACTTACATTACAAGTTATCTCCTTGGCTCCCTTCCCTGAATACGTCACCCTATAAATGTTTTAATTTTGTAACTGGGCCTGAGAACAGTTAATGAACCTTTTCTCAGGGGATTTCTGAAACTAGGGTGACTACATTACTTCTGGTTATGTAAATACATAGTATAATCCCTCCTCTTCCATAACACCAAGTAGGGGATACGAGATTCCTACTCCTGCATAAATTGGCTAGGTCTATCAGACCGTCCTACGTGACACATAGTTACCTAAGGCATAACTCGGAGATTTGGCATTGGCTTTCTAGCCGTACATTTAACTACAAGACAAGAGAAAGCAAATAAGAAATGAGTTCATGATGTCGTGGAGGCACTCTTTACCCACCTGTAATGGGAAGCAAGGGTGAGGGCTTTCTCACGGAATAATTCACTTCCTTTAACTCAGAAGTTAATACCTAGTCACAATAACATAGAACTTACAATGAAAAAGGTATATTGTACACCATGAATTATTATTTTTGGGGGGACAAGAGGGCCATGTGGTTTTGGAATTACGTTGTCCTTCTTTAAGGGAAGAAATTTAGTATTATCCATTTATAATGGATCTCAAAAAAGGTTTACATGTATTGTCAGGCAAATGGGGAAGATTATAGGCTATATAAGAATTCTTAGGGGCACAAGACCTCACTAATATTGAGAAATTACAAGAACGATTTTACCCACCTGTAATGGGAAGCAAGGGTGAGGGCTTTCTTTCTGACGCTATTTCCCCCGGGAAGGCGGGAATGAGAAGAGGGGGGAAGGGGGGGGTTCGGGATTGTTCTTCCTTTGATCTTTTTACTAATTGATTATTGAAACATGAAATTGTTATCAACTTATAGGAAATTAATTTTGACGCTGAATAAGTAACATTTAGATATCTATTGAACCTGATTTCTGGATTTATGTATAGTGGGGACGATTTGGGCGGACGTGACTGGTGGCACATAGGCAGGCTTGGGCTCGTGATCACATCACATGATGCAATATTACATATTTCTTAACAAAGCTTTGTGAGAAGATAACTAAGTAGGTTAATTATATTAGACTATGGAGGGCATTTTGACAAGTTAATGAATATTAATAGTGATTAGAATATGATTCTAATTTCTTTCCATAGAGAACCGACTTGGGGGGGATGACCATACGAAACTTGAATATTTGGGGGCAATTTCAACATAAGATAATGATATCGCTACAAGACAGAAAATGATAAATGGAGTGTGAGTAAAAACATTTATATTTTTAAGTATCACCTTGGGAATACGGATCTGAGGGCATAACCAAAACAAAAGGCACATTCAGTAAGGCCTATTTGAGATCAACTTGGGGGCATCACACGACTTTCCCCTCCGGGTGAAATGTTTTTACTCACTAATTAAAAAAAAATTTCATCTTAACATGTTTACAATTTAGGAACTGGTTTTATGGTCACTAAAGTTATGATCCACCTTGGTTTTCCATCAGACTAACATTCACTCGACCTTCCCCATCACTCCACTACTTCAGCAGCCCTTTCTGGCCAAAACACTGGCAACGTAATATGTGGTTCCTTAGAAACCAATTGCCTGGCTACTGCTGCTACTTGGCTGTAGTTCAGATCATTGTAGGGCACACCCCAGTCCACATACTCATGAGAGAAGTAATGGATGATCTCGTCAACTATACAAGGTCCCGGACACTCGGTAGCTAAGTTGAGCCTTCCTGATCCTTGACTTTCATACAAAACAAACAATAACATAAATTCTCAGTCATTCATCTTCATTTTCTCACAACATTTGCATTCAGTCACCCTTCATTCGTTTCCGCAGCAAGTGGTCATACAGGAAGCATTTGACAGAGCGTAGGCTACGTCCTGATGTCTCCTCCATCTCCTAACACCGGCAGACTGTAGCTTAGAGGCCTAATCACACTACTACCAGGTGTGATTCCCTCACGTTAAAGTGGCCTACAGCTTCCTGAACTAGTACATTGTGTGAACTACACACAATCCTGTGAACTTATCTTTTACCTCAAAAGTTCACCACTCCTTCAGGGCTCAAACTAGGCCCGGGGGAATTAAGGTGGATAGTCTAACGACCTGTCACACCTGGGTCGAATCACCAACAACATACCTCCAAGGGGACTGTAACTTAGCACCACTAATTGTCCAAACCTGTTCCTCTACACCTTAAAAATTAATACCCATTGTGGCATAGTTCTTTTGGGGTTGTTTCTGCCCAGCCACTGCACCTAACACTCCTCTATATATCTTCGAGATCTATTCCTTAGCCGTAGAGGCATTAGTTCCTCATTGTCTTCCTTGGCACACGACACTTCCAAGGGGGCTAATAACCATTCCTCGGTATCCACATACGGCTTCACTTTCTCAGCCGCCCTTTGCACTTTTTGCCCGGTAAAGACGTTCTCTAGCAGGTAAGCACCACCATCCCTAATGATTTCTATAGTCTTGTAGGGACCGGTCCACTTAGGGTTCAGCTTCCTGCTAGTACCTGGCAGTGTCACTTCTTTTCTGACCCACACCAATTGTCCAACACTGACGGCTTGGTTAGTTCTTTTTCTGTTCGCCACTTCCCGGTACCGTCGGGTCTGTTTGAGGTGGGTCTGTTTGATCACCTCCTTAGCCACCGCTAGTCCTTCGGGGTCTCTTGCAATACTGGGGAGGGGGGAATCCACTTGACGAAGGGCATGGCGTCCGAAGAAGGCGAAGAAAGGCTAGACGGCCGTCGAAGAGTGCACAGCATGGTTGAGTACTGTCTGGCAGGACGCCAGATACTGCGGCCACTTGAGTGGGTACCCTGCACACAGGATAGCCAGTACCGTCTTGAGGGACGAATGGAGCCTCTTCGTGGTGCTGTTCCCTCGGGGATGATATGGGGTTGTGTGACAGTTGGCAATTCGATACCTTCGGCAGAGGTCTTGGAACTGCCGGGACACAAACTCCAACCCGTTGTCGTGGACCACAGACTGGGGGGTGCCGAAGTCTGCGAGGTACTGCTCCATACTCTCCACGACAGTGTGTGTGTGTTTTGTTTTAAGTGGGTATAATTTTACAAATCTACTGAAATGATCCACTACTGTTAAGACATATCGATAACCATGTGTCCCTGCGGTCATATCAGTAAGGTCAATTCCTAACCTTTCTAAGGGTTGTGATACTGATGGTACTTCTTGCCATTTCTGTTGCAATCCTGTGTTACCCTTAAACTGTTGGCAAGTGAGGCAATTTTTTACATACTGGTTGACTTCAGATTTCAGGTTGGCCCAATAGAAAAATTCTTCTGCCTTAGCTATTGTTTTCTTTTGCCCGAAATGTCCAGAAACTACATGGGCAAATTCTAAAGCTTTCTGTTTGAGTGGTTGAGGAACTACCAAGCAATAGTGTAGGGTGCCATCTACCTTTTCCTTAATAAAATACAGGACTTTTTCTTCTACCACAAACTGATCTAAGATGACTTTAGGGTATAATTTTGTAGGTAATTTTCCCCCTTCTAAATATTCTGCTAGTCCTTTCCACCTCTCATCTTCTCTTTGGGCTTCGGCTATGGCTGTTAGACTTAATCCTAAATAATTTATGGGCTCGGCTATCTGACGAACTACTCTTACAGGCCTTGACAAACTGTCAGCCACCACATTTTGTTTCCCTTTTAGATATTTAATGTCGTAAGTATATTCCCTCATTTCAAGTATCCACCTGCTCATTCTGGGGCTTTTGGTTTTCCTTTTAAAAATACTAGTTAAGGGTTGATGGTCAGCAAAAATGCTAAATTTTGTTCCCCATAAATAATGATGAAAATTTCTACATGTTAATACTACTCCCAGGGCTTCTCGATCAGTGGCTGAATATCTAGACTCAGTGGGATTTAATTTCTTTGAAAAGTAACCGATGGGCTTGTTACTTCCATCTGCTTGAATCTGGCTTAGGACACCTCCAACATGAGTATTGCTAGCATCCGTGGTGACTATAAATGGTTGTGTTAATTCTGCCTTAACTAACACTGGGGCATCACTGAGTATTTGTTTGAGGGTGGTAAAGGAGTGTTGGCATTCTTTTGTCCAATTAAATTTAGTATTCTTTTTTGTGAGATTGTTCAGGGGGGCTGCTAATTTGGCAAAATTTTGGATGTGTTTACGATAGAAGGAACACATTCCCAAGTAACGTCTGACTCCTTTAACTGTGCTAGGAGGATGCATTTGTTTGATGGCTTCTACATTTTTAGGATCAGGTTTACATCCTTCTTTAGAGACCAAATGGCCCAAAAATTTTACTTCTGCCTCTCCAAAAGTGCATTTGCTTAACTTTAATTTGATGCCACTTTCCTCTAGGATCCGAAAGATCTTTTGGACTCTAGTTAACATGGTGGAGAAATCAGGGGCCCACAAGATTATGTCGTCAAGATAGTTTCTAACCCATCCCTCCTTCAATAGAGGGGTTAAGATTGAGGCCATTTGTCGAGAGAAGATGGCTGGCGAGCAGGACAATCCAAACGGGAGTCTGCGGAAGCGATATAATGATATTCCATCACTAAAGGTGGTAATGTCTCGAGAACTGTCTTTGATGGTAACTTGGAAGTAGGCTTCCTTAAGATCTAGGGTGGTTTAGAAAGCCTGGCCCGAGGCTTGCTCGACTAATTCGTCCAACCTTGGGAGAGGATAAATGTCAGTGGCTAAGTGAGTATTTACTTTCCTGTAATCGAGACACATCCTCTTAGAGCCATCTGATTTGCTTACTAATACAATCGGGCTGAGCCATGCAGCAGTCGATTTTTCTATAATTTCCCAGGCTTCCATATCTTCTAGCATTTGGCTAATTATTTCCTTTGAAGCTTCAGGATACCGATACATAGGGGCCCTCACAGGATTGTCATCTGTCAACTGGATCTCCACGAGGGGGACATTAAGGATTCCCAATTCTCCCTCTTCCAGCAAAAATAGCTGATCATGGGCTAATATGACTTTATTTAACTCGGCTTTTTGAGTTTTCCTTAAATGGGACATGGGTAATTTAGATAAAAGGTGATTTAACTTTTCTTTACGTCTTCCAGGAATACTAGGTTGGTCGGAATGGGGAAGGAGGTCATTTTGAATGTGATGTACTGAAGGTGAATTTACTTCGCCCTTCTCATACCAGCCAAAAAGTATGCCTATTTTTAAAAATTTTGGTACTTTGGTGTTGTTAGTTACTGGGCAGGGGATAGTTTGATCATTATTTACGTTAACACAAAAGGGGTGACAGTTACTGGAGGGTTTTCCTTGGGGGTGTACTATGAGGGTGGTACCAGTTTTTTCTGCAACAGATACGGGAATGAATTTAGTTTGATATGGATCTAGCCGAATTTCCTTGGGATTATGCAATTGGTTCTCAAGCTTTAATGACGTTACTGGGGGAGGAAGTTGAGTTACGTTACGGACTGCACTTTTTCGGGGTCGAATTTGGTGGACGGCATAAGGAGCCTTTCCCCAATGAAATAACTTCTTCTCAGGATCCCATAGGAATGAGGAATGAAATAAGATGTCAGTTCCCAGCAATATGTCTGCTTGCAAATAGCTGTTTGGAACCACTGGGACCCATTTCTTTACTACAGTTTGCAGCCCCATACCTATTTCTACTAATACTGAACCAAGTATTCGGAGGGGTGTTCCTGTCACTCCTTGGAGGCAAGGAAAGTTTCTTTTCTGGTGGAGTTCACAACCTAATTTACTTCTGGTGGATTCTTTCATTAAAGTGTAACTACTACCAGTGTCCACCAAAGCTGACAACAATTTATTGTTTACTGATAGTTGAATTATAGGAGAGATGGGGGCCTGAGTTAGTCAGCTCTGATTCTGGTTAACTCTTCCTGGGCAATTGGCATTTCCCCTTCGGCAATTCATGCGTCGGCAGTCAAAGCACGACCCATCGTGGGGAGCTGAGGCACATTCTCTCAGGTTGTGAGTGTGAGAACGACAATAAGGGCAGAATACTTTTGGCTTTGGGGAGGACCATGACCGGCCAGAAGGAGTGAAGGACTGATACTGATGGTATAGGGTGGGTGGGTTAGTTGATTTAAGTTGGCTTAATTGAGTTGTCAGGGCCTTCATCTGTTCCTTGAGATCCTCTATCTCGGACTTGTTTTCTGACTCGGGGGAGGGGGCTGGGGCAGGAGTTAGGGGTCGGGTGACTTTTGGTCTTACTGACTTTTCATTTTCTCTGGACACCTGCTGTACAGATGGGGTTTGTGTCTCCAAGAAAAGTTGCCTTTGGTACTCCACTCTGTCCAGGAATTTATTTAGGGGGTAGGCTTCATCTAAGAAACCTTCCAATTTATCTTTGAGATCACGTGGTAGACCTTGCCATACCTTTCGTTTTAAGTATTTGTTTCTATCAGGGAATTTTTCATTTGGAAATTTAGACTCTAATGTGGCGTACTTGCAAATGGTTCTATTACAAAAAATTTGTGGGCTTTCTCCCCAGTCGTAGAATTCATTTTCTAAATCCTGCCACGCTCGGTCTAGATTCACATCTACAGCAAATTCATCTTTTAATAGCTGACAAAAATGACTCCATGAAAGGTTCGGCTGTTTTCGCTGGTGGTTATGTATGAGCATGACTATTTCTGATCCTAACCTGCTTTTGGCGACTTGGATTCGGGAGGCATCATCGGGTGTGGCCTGTTCTATTAATTCAATAAATATTTGGAGGCGTGTTGAAGCCTCTAGGCCCTCCAGGTGGTTTAGTTCGAGCATGGGGATGTCTCTTGGTTTGGTTACAAGGGGCGACTAACTACAGGTGAGGCAAGAGTCTCTTCCTGTTTGATGACGTGACTCCTTATTCTCTCTATCACCTCGGCCTGTTGACGTACCACATTCTTTAATTCTTCGATTTCCCCTCTCATTATTTCGGAGTTTTCAAGATTCCGATTGCCCTCTACTATCTCCATTTCTCTTTCTGCATAATCCATTTTGGTTAGGGATACTGTGTCGGTTTGTACCTTAATCCAGGCTAACTTATTGGCTAACTTAATCCAGGCTAACTTAATCCAGACTAACTTATTATCTAATCCGACTCTTCCTCATCCATGAAATTCCTTATGGTTTTTCTGAGTTTGCTTTTCACTCTTTGTTTACCTTCCTGATTCCAATGAATTCCATCCTCTGATAGGTTCTCTACCCAAAACTCACTGTTGAAATGGATTTGCTGATTGGGCAGGTGTTTTTGTAGTTTTTTATTTATAGCTCTTTGGACTTTCCTATAATCCTGATGGGACATGAATTCTTCATTGGGGTAGAATCTGGGTTCTATTAAGCATACCCATACTACTGCTTGGCAGTCTTGTTCAATAGACTCTATTATTTGGCTAATGTTCTCTACAATGTCTTTAGGATTTGATTCCTGGTCAATATCATTACTACCTATCCAAAGTATACATAGATCATGTTCCCAGTTTAGCACTTCATTCATTCGGGTATCATTATTGAAATTGTCTGCTCTACCTCCAGGTGCTCGGAATATTCTTATTTCTGTATTTTCCACTTCTAACTTGTTTGGGATTTGACTATGACCCACCACTGAAATTTTCCACATCCTCCCTTGTTGTGGTAATTCTTAGGTAGTGCTCAAAACACTTTGAATCCCACCGCTTAAGCCACCAGTGTGGTGGTGCCCGGGGGGGGGGGGAAGGGTACGGGGGCGTTATTTATCTTTGTTATTAATTAATTTATTTTTGTTATTATTTAATTTGTTTTATTTTCACTTCACTGCTGAAGGACCACCAGTGTGGTGCCTTGACATTAAATTAACTTCTAATGGGGGACTCTTATGGCAATTAACAAGTTATTTACTTTGATTAATTATATTTATTAATGGTCCCTGATGTTGTTTATTTCCCTGTATATTAAAAAAGAAAAGCTGCCACCACCCCTAAAGGTTTAATGAGAATTAGGGGATTCTCAGGGAATTTAGTTTCTTCCTAAAAGGGAAGTTAAAATACTCGAGAGAAAATAATTACTACCAGGGAAATATAGGCGACCAACAAAAAGAAAGGGGGACTAACTTAACAATTTATCTAGCTGGTAGAGTGGACTGAGTTTTAATAAGGCACATGGGTACGTGGATCCGTTTCATATCCTGTTCAAGAGTGTTGTGTACTTTCCCACACTTACCTTACCACACCAACGGAGGTTATTATAACACGAAATCACTTCTTCAGATTTTACTAGAGTTATTTATTTATTGTATACCTTGGCTATCACAGGCTGACTATTGAATCTTAAAAACATAGCTTAGTTAAAGTATCAGACAATTTAATTGTTCATGGTAGAGATAAACTTCCTCAGAAAACAAATACACAGAGTTGACAATACTTATCTCACCCCGAGATATCAAACTCTTCACACTTACATTACAAGTTATCTCCTTGGCTCCCTTCCCTGAATACGTCACCCTATAAATGTTTTAATTTTGTAACTGGGCCTGAGAACAGTTAATGAACCTTTTCTCAGGGGATTTCTGAAACTAGGGTGACCACATTACTTCTGGTTATGTAAATACATAGTATAATCCCTCCTCTTCCATAACACCAAGTAGGGGATACGAGATTCCTACTCCTGAATAAATTGGCTAGGTCTATCAGACCGTCCTACGTGACACATAGTTACCTAAGGCATAACTCGGAGATTTGGCATTGGCTTTCTAGCCGTACATTTAACTACAAGACAAGAGAAAGCAAATAAGAAATGAGTTCATGATGTCGTGGAGGCACTTTTACCCACCTGTAATGGGAAGCAAGGGTGAGGGCTTTCTCACGGAATAATTCATTTCCTTTAACTCAGAAGTTAATACCTAGTCACAATAACATAGAAATTACAATAAAAAAAGGTATATTGTACACCATGAAATATTATTTTTGGGGGGACAAGGGGGCCATGTGGTTTTGGAATTACGTTGTCCTTCTTTAAGGGAAGAAATTTAGTATTATCCATTTATAATGGATCTCAAAAAAGGTTTACATGTATTGTCAGGCAAATGGGGAAGATTATAGGCTATATAAGAATTCTTAGAGGCACAAGATCTCATTAATATTGAGAAATTACAAGAACGATTTTACCCACCTGTAATGGGAAGCAAGGGTGAGGGCTTTCTTTCTGACGCTATTTCCCCCGGGAAGGCGGGAATGAGAAGAGGGGGGAAAGGGGGGCTTCGGGATTGTTCTTCCTTTGATCTTTTTACTAATTGATTATTGAAACATGAAATTGTTATCAGCTTATAGGAAATTAATTTTGACGCTGAATAAGTAACATTTAGATATCTATTGAACCTGATTTCTGGATTTATATATAGTGGGGACGATTTGGGCGGACGTGACTGGTGGCACATAGGCAGGCTTGGGCTCGTGATCACATCACATGATGCAATATTACATATTTCTTAACAAAGTTTTGTGAGAAGATAACTAAGTAAGTTAATTATATTAGACTATGGAGGGCATTTTGACAAGTTAATGAATATTAATAGTGATTAGAATATGATTCTATTTTTTTCCATAGAGAACCGACATGGGGGGGATGACCATACGAAACTTGAATATTTGGGGGCAATTTCAACATAAGATAATGATATCGCTACAAGACAGAAAATGATAAATGGAGTGTGAGTAAAAACATTTATATTTTTAAGTATCACCTTGGGAATACGGATCTGAGGGCATAACCAAAACAAAAGGCACATTCAGTAAGGCCTATTTGAGATCAACTTGGGGGCATCACATATGACGAGGTACAAGAAATGGCGGAGGTGATGAATGAAAGGTTTCAAACAGTATTTACCGAAGAGGGCGACTTTGACTTGGCAGATGAGGAGTTGACCGGAAACCAGTTGAGAGGAATAGAAGTAAGTCAGGAGGAAGTTATGAAATTGATGGAAAATTTGGATGTAAATAAGGCGGCTGGTCCAGATGGAATTTCAAATTGGATTCTGAAAGAATGTAGAAATCAGTTGGTGGATAAAGTTTATAGCCTGATGAGGTTGTCGTTGATGAAGGGAAAAGTGCCAAAGGATTGGAAAAGAGCAAATATTGTACCAATTTACAAGGGTGGAAGTCGAGAGGATCCACTAAATTATAGACCAGTGTCCTTGACGAGTGTAGTAGGAAAAATATGTGAGAAGATTATAAAGAAAACTTGGATGGAATATCTGGAGAGAAATGATGTGTTGACAACATGCCAGTTCGGATTCAGGAGAGGGAGGTCATGTTCCTCAAATTTGTTGTCTTTTATATTCAAGGGTTATAGATGTTGTACAAGAGAGAGATGGTTGGATGGATGGGGTCTACCTGGATTTGAAGAAGGCCTTTGACAAGGTACCACATAAGAGACTGTTATGGAAGATGGGGAGGTATGGAGGAATTGGAGGACGATTGTTGGAATGGATGAAGGATTATCTTCATGAGAGGGAAATGAGAACGGTAATAAGGAATAATATTTCTTCCTGGTTGAAAGTTACTAGTGGAGTACCCCAAGGGTCAGTGCTGGGACCGATCATGTTTGGTATATAAGTAAATGACATGATTGAAGGAGTCGACAGTCATATCAACTTGTTTGCCGATGACGCCAAATTGGTGAGGAAAGTGCAGAATGTGAGAGATTGTGAGAAATTGCAAGAGGACCTTGATAAGATTGGTAGATGGAGTGAAAAGTGGCAAATGGAATTCAATTTAAGTAAGTGCAAAGTCATGGAATTTGGCAAAAGCAAAAGGAGAGTGAACTATAATTACAAAATGAAAAATGTTAGTTTGAAAAAGTCAAAGGAGGAGGTGGATTTGGGGGTGACTATTACGCGGAGTTTAATCCCGGATAGACATATAGATAAAATTACGGGAGAAGTGAGTAGTCTGCTAAGGAGAATCAAAATGGCTTTTTCATGCTTGGATGCCGATATGATGAGAAAACTGATTACCGCTATGATTAGACCGAGATTGGAGTATGCGGCGATTGTATGGTCCCCTCACACAAAGAAAAATAGTAGAAAATTGGAGAGGGTGCAAAGGGCAGCCACCAAGATGATACCGGAATTGAGAGTTGACATATGAAGAAAGATTGAGGAAACTGGAACTTTCTACGCTTGAGAGTAGGAGAGAGAGAGGGGACTTGATAGGAGTTTATAAAATGGTGAACAATCTGGATAGAATTGATGGAGAGTTGTTAAATCTGGAGGCCAGAAGTACAAGGGGACATGGAAAGAGGCTGAAGAAGGAGCGTTGTATCAGGGACATCAAGAAGTACAGTTTTCCGCACAGAGTGGTCGACACCTGGAATGAATTAAGTGGAGATATTGTAAACGCCACCAGTGTACACAGCTTTAAAGCTAAGTTGGATAAAGTAAGATATAAAGACGGGACAATATGAGATTACTCCCCTCCCGTAAACCACAACTAGGTAAATACAACTAGGTAAATACACACAGACAGACACTCACAGACACACACTCACACACAGACATACACACAAACACATATATCAATAATTTATACATACTAACATTTTCTTCCTTGGTTGAGCAATAGCATTTTAATACTATGCTTCCCATTCTCTTCTTTTATAGTATTAACAGTGTTCTTCCATCTATCCATCCTCCAAGCCTCCTGTGGTTATAAGCCTCAAACCCTCCCGGGCAGAGGTAGGCCGGCTGCCGGGACCAACCCTCAGTGCACTCATCGCTGACCTGGAAAATAATTGTGTATTGTATAGCATTACCCCTTTATATTTTGTTTATTAGATCTGATCTAACCTGATCTAACCTAACCTAACCTAACCTAACCTAACCTAACCTAACCTAACTTAACTTAACCTAACTTAACTTAACTTAACTTAACTTAACTTAACTTAACTTAACTTAACTTAACTTAACTTAACTTAACTTATCTAACCTAACCAGTGTACATCCCTCAAATCTTGCTTCACACTTGTATCAGAGTTGAAACAATGTCAAGAGGAGTTTCAAGAGTTTAGGAATGACTGGCACTCTAACGACACTCCTTGGCACTGAGGTGATGCGGTCCTCTTGATTTGAACCCAGTGATTAATAAACAACAAAACTGTCCACGGTATCAAGTGTGTTTACTCGAGGAAGGTGTCGTTGTACTTATAATGTGAGTGTAACTTTGTTAGATAAGGTAAGGTAAGGTAAGATAAGGTAAGGTAAGGTTAGGATAGGTTAGGTAAGGTAAGGTAAGGTAAGGTTAGTTTAGGTTAGATTAGATTAGGTTAGATTTGTTTATTGTAATTGTAATTGTAATGTGGAGAAGGAAATGTGCCAGGCAACAAAGGCCATATGGCACTATTGGGGTAGTAGGATTAGGTAGGGGGGAGGAGGATCGAGTAAGGGTTAGATCAGATGAAGGATGTTAGCGGCACGGAGAAAGGACACAAGGGCAGGGAGGGAAAAGGAAGGGGACTCAGCGAGGACGTCAATAAGACAAGGGGCATGAGACAGGGAAGAGAGGTGGGGGAAGGCTGCAAGACGAGGAGCTGCGAAGGCGGGACATGAAAGAAGGAGATGGGGAAGAGAGAAAAGGACGCCACAAGACGGGCAGACGGACCCCGCGTTCGGTAGCGACTCCGGCATCGATCATGAGCCGAGCTCAGCCAATCACAACAACGCCGCGTTTCGTAGCGATGGCATCGATGTCATCGATATTCGATATGCATCACTATGGTCTCAGAGCATGTGCCGAGGGGACTTGGACTGAGACTGGTAGAGAATGCTCTGAGAATTCAGGGCTGTACTTTTGCAATACCTGTTGCATTTTTATGTTTTCTTAATCCAAATTCCGTCGTAAATTCTTAGTTTGAGATATTCAATGTTTTCTGTGAGATCTCTTCGAAAAGTAAAGTTTAGTTTCGTTTTAACAAGGTTCTGATATTTGTCAATGTAGGTTAGGGTTTTGGTTAATTTATGTTATGTTATGTTAGGTTTAGGGAAAGATTTGTAAGACGACCCAATCTTTTTTTGACAGCAATTTTTTCTGATAGATTTTAATGTTTTTAATTAATCTGATGTTTGTTATGCCAAGGGAAGGGCAGACGATGGCCAATATGGCCATTCGTATTAAGTTTAGAGGGGCCCTCCCTGATAGGATTGCCCTAAACTCTGCAGTGTACCGTGTTAGGCCCCACACCCTCCCTGTCCTCAGGTGCACCCGCTGCCTTCTGTTTGGCCATGGCAACGCCTCCTGCAACGGCAAAATCCGCTGTGGGAGGTGCAGTGGTTACCATGACGCCGAGGCTTGTGCCCGGCCTGAAACATGCTTTTTCTGTGATGGCAACCACCGCCCCACCTATAGGCAGTGCCCGGCATACCTCCAGGCACTGCAACTACAGCAGCTCCAACATGAGCCTGACCACACAATAACGGAGGTTAAGCGTAAGCAGAGGGGCATCCGCCCAGGGTCCTTCAGACCAACTTCCTCACCAGAGGAGAATACAACACCTCCTCAGGCACCCCCACCTGCACCTGCCCCACTTAGCTCTAAGGTCACAGTAATTCCTTTGGCTGCCCAGGACTGCTCCACCCCTCAACGCCCATCCACTAACCTATGCACACCTCAAACACCCAAATCCCAGAGGGGCCGTCGCTCTCCCAGGCGTCGGCCAAAACCCCTCTCTTACCCCAGCTCTCCTAGGAGGGATACCCGTTTACAGGAGGTATTCCTTCTCCCCACACCCCTACCACCTCGCCCTCTACCCCAACCCACTCCTATCCCACCTCATACTGCTCCTCGCCTACTTCAAACCATCCCTCCCCCACCTCAACCCACATCTCCCCAGCCTGAACTTCAGCCCCATGCCACACAGCCAGCAGCCCAGCAGCCCCTGCCCTCACAGGGCAGTGCATGCCTAGAGCCTCCTACGGCACCTTCACAGGCCCAGCATGCTTCGGGTCTCTCCTTATCTGCCTTCATTACGGGATTAGCACCACTTGCACTTACATTTATCAATCTTCTCCTAACAGGTTCCAGCCTTCAAGAAAGCCTCCTCCAGTGCTTGCCAGGACTATTCTCATTCTTCACATCACTCACGCAGTGAATTCTGTTCTCCCCTCTCACTTCATACTCTGGAATGCCCGGTCCCTGTACTGGAAACTTCCAGTCTTTAAAACCACGCTGTCTTCCTATTCACCTCTTGTTGTTGGTGTCTGTGAGACGTGGCTCACTGACGCATTCTTCCCTTCCTTCCCCAACTATTCTTCTTACAGAGTGGACAGAGGGGCAGGCGGAGCAGGAGGCGGCCTGCTACTGCTTGTCCACCAATCCCTCTCTTCTAGCCTTCTCACTATCACTCCCTACCCCGGGGGCAGACTAGAGCACCTGGGGGTGACTATTACTCAGGGTCCCTTCAGATCCTTTTAATTTACAACCCATGCTTGGATATCTCCAAGGATCATTTACAGAAGGATATACAGCCCAACGTTAAAGTTTGGATGACGGTCGACGGTGGCGCCATCTGATAGGATGCAGTAGTAACTAATTTCTTTTTAGGGGTGTCTTAGATATTTTTAATCATCCTGGTATTTTCCCTCCTTCACAATTTCTGGACCACTCATTTAATTTATTACAAGGTAATAAAAACAATATATATATATTCTTGTAATTTATTTTTATCAAGGGTTAAAACCAGATAATTTATATACCATGCATGCAAACTACTTAAGTAATGAAAGCACCGAAAGCAAAATTTTGGTAATTTTACAGATAAGATGGATAATGCGGCAGAAATAATTTGTTAGAATACTTTCCACAAAGCAAACATATATATATATATATATATATATATATATATATATATATATATATATATATATATGTATATATATATATATATATATATATATATATATATATATATATATATATATATATATATATATATATATATATATATATATATATATTGGATTTGGTGAAATACTGCAACCTAATTAAGATGTGATTATACCAAGAAAATAAACACTCATTTTGAGGTAATAATTTACACTATCACATGGAGAAAAAAAGTAAATAAAAAGCCATAAAGCTGCTTTACATTACATGTTGATATCAAATAAGAACAATTACCAAGCACATAGGATTAAAACCAGCCAAATAATTACATCCCATACATGTAAACTACTGCAAGCATAATTTTGTAAGTTTTACAAACAAGAACGATATTGTTCCAGAAATAATTATTAGATTAACTTCCACAAAGGAAAAGCCAGAAAAGATATTGCATATATTAAGTTATTAGTAACCAAATTGTGATGTGATTATACTAACTGCAATATAAACACCATAGCATTAAGGCGATAATCAACACCATAATATGAGATTTTGTGCAATTATGGAAATCAAATAATAAATATATAAAGCCATAAAGCTGCCTTACATTACATGTTGAATGTCAGTCAGTTAACACACATGCCAGACACTCCAAGGAGTACATGCATGAAAGAGGTGCTGTTAGAAGGGGAGTGCTTCAAGTAGCAAGGAGGGAGTGTGTGAATAGTTAGAATTGGAGGTTCTGCCGTGGCCATCCCCTCATGGGGCACTCCCAGAGGGAACGAGGCATCAGAGACTAGGCACAATGGTGGGATGATTTAACACACCAAGCAACAAACCAGAAAGGCAGAAGCATTACATCCTAATAAAGATAGAGTGGAGGAACATGCTATTCTGTGCATATCTGCGGGCACTCATCTCCTGTCACATAAGCCTTTGAGCCTGTGGTGGCAATTAATCCGTTATGCCAGGACACAAGGACACTGTGATATCCGATATTCCGCAGTTTATCTTACCCAGGTTATCCCAGGTACCTATTTATCTACCAACCCTTTTGGGAGGATGAACAGGTGGGTGAGCTGTGTGCCAACTGTTTTCATCTGGGATTAAACTTGGTCCAGCAGATTCATTGTCACTGCACCAATGAGGCACAGTACATCTTAGAGGATGTCATATGTATAGTATTAATGGCACAGCTGGCATTGTATATCATAATGAAAGGCAAGTACAAAGGCAGTTGACAAATACTTCATGCAACAAGCTTCCAAAATAAATACTGTTTACGGCAAAAAGTACCACAGCTTTTACCATATCTATATCTATCTATAATATATATATATATATATATATATATATATATATATATATATATATATATATATATATATATATATATATATATACATACATACATACATACATACACAGTATACTGATACATACATTAGTGCACAAGTTCCAAACATGACATGACATATCAAAAGGCAGGTTAAGGTGAATAACTTAAGATATTTCTTAGATCAAACAAGCCAAATTAACATAGAAATTAAAAAAGGAAAACATTCAAATGCTGTAAGAAGTAAGAGATAAAAAACAACATGGTGTAATAATTATAACGGTGTTATACTAAACCCCTTACAATAACGTAGATAACATTCATTCAGCACTATGTAATGCCCAAAAACAATGTTACAAAAAGCAGAAACTTAAATTATATGAGCAAGTGGTTACATAAATTATAGCTCAAGGCAGTGCAAGCCTTTCTGACAAAGCCATCCCACACACCATGCACACAAGGCAGTGCAAGCCTTTCTGACAAAGCCATCCCACACAAGGCAGTGCAAGCCTTTCTGACAAAGCCATCCCACACAAGGCAGTGCAAGCCTTTCTGACAAAGCCATCCCACACACCATGCACAAGAGGCAGTGCAAGCCTTTCTGACAAAGCCATCCAACACACCATGCACACAAGGCAGTGCAGGCCTTTCAGACAAAGCCATCCCACACACCATCCACACAAGGCAGTGCAAGCCTTTCAGACAAAGCCATCCAACACACCATGCACACAAGGCAGTGCAAGCCTTTCTTACAAAGCCATCCCACACACCATGCACACAACACAAAATATTAAGTATTCTAGACCCAAAAGCCACCAATGCACGGCAAATCAAAATATACGTTACCATTGCAGGAAAACTGAAACTTTGTAATTGTTGCCTAGAAATAGAAGAAAATAAAATTCCGAGATTAATCAAACTATAAAGAAAATAATAGAAACAAAAAATACTAATGTAATACCTTTAAAAGTTTCCTATTATTCCTTTGGGACCTCTGTAACGGTTCCCTATTTCTCCAGGTATATTATTGCACATTAATGCGTATGAAATTTAAGTCTATTAATCTCATGATGTCTGACGGCATATGACATCGTTTGAGCCTCTATTCATAATTTCATATGATATTCTTAAGACAACTTATATTTGTATCAAGGCAAGCAATTTGTCATTTTCTACTAATCTCAATGGGCATATACCGATACATACTTTCATTTGAATGTACCAAACAATAGGCAAATCCATGTAATGTATAGAAAATATAATTTTGTGTCGCAGACTTAATTTTTTCCAGTACGACAACTACATCCTCGGCTACTGGCAGCAAACCACAACAAACACTAGCAGGCTACTCAGAGCAACTCCTAATAGCATGGTCAGCTGCAAATGCTGTGGCAAGGGTTTATTAGAAGTAAAATGTCTCCATAGTGATAAATACCAGTCTTTTTAACGGCGCTTAGTATACTACGTCGTACGTCTGGCAGCGGTGCTGTTTTTGTTTTCTTCACTGATCACCTTCGTATATAAGACGTGACAGTGATTTCCAATATTTTTTAACACACTCAGATAAAATGTATAAGCCGAAATCAACATCCTTTTATTTTTACTGCTCATACTTACTGAAAAAATAATAATTACCTAATTGTAGCTTTATCTTATAATACAATTAACAAAGCTTTATCATGCACCAGTAAGTAAGAATAATAACATTAAGATTATGTTTTTAATTTTAAATACACATGTGCAGTAATTCATGTCGTATTTTTTCTGCAGATTGGCTTCTAAATTAACTAAGTCACCCCTTTGCCCCGGAGAAGCGGAGAAAATTAAAAATTCTAGCGCTGATAGGTGTCTACGACCCTAGCTGCGAACAGGCTAATTGCGTACGAACATTTGCTTACGAACTTTTTCCATACGAACTTTTTCTATACGAACTTCTATCCCGACGAACTTTTGTCGTTACGAATATTTTACATACGTACTTTATACCATACGAACATTTGCATACGAAATTTTGCGTACGTACTTTGGCTTACGTACTTTTTCCATACGAACTTTATCCCTTACGAACATTTGCTTACGAACAATTGCGTACGAACTTTATGCATACGAACTATTTACATACGTACTTTGGTCCTAGAACCGAATCTGTTTTGGATTCGCTGGATCAAAACAATAACAATGAGAGGCCAGTCGCTGGCTCGCTGCCCATGCAGCCGTCACACTAGTCACTTCTCCGAGGAAGTGTTGAGAGTTACAATTTTCATTTCCTGATGCATTTAGGGTGACAGCGGCACCCCTAATTATCACCAACCTGCTTATTGTACAATAAAAAATCTTTATATAACTAAATGTGTTATTGAAAACACCATTAGATTCTTGAAAAGTAGATTCAAGTCTGATGAACCTCAAGGTTAACCTTGACAATGTTACACCTATTATTTCCTTACAAATACTGCTCCACCTCTTTATTATAAATATACTATACATAGTGTACTCAACATATCTGTGAAGGTTTCTGGCGGTGCTCACCATTATTTAGCTAGCAAAACTTCTTTGAAATAATGATAGGTTATGTTAGGTTGATTAGGTTATGTCAAGTTATGGTAATGTTAAAGTTATTAGGTTACGGTTATGTTATGGTTAGGTTAAGTTAGGTTCGATTATATAAGATTTTAACATTTTATCACCCGGAGGTTAGGGTTCGCAAATTAGTATTTTTGGGGGTTTGGGTATTATAATGTAAAACTCTTATGTAACCGAACCTAACTGAACCGCACCAAACTTAACTTAACATAACCATAACATAACCGCAAACTAACCTAATAACCTTAACCTAACCATAACTTAACCAACATAACATAACTTCAAAGACTTTTTGCGAGGTAAATAATGGTAAGCACCCCCTAAAACCTTCACAGATGTGTTGAGTGCACTATGTATAGTATGTAAGACTTCATATATATAATAAAGAGGTGGAGCAGTAGTTGTAAAGAAATACCCCTTATTTTTATATATGTCTAATCTGTAGCGCCGATAGGCTTTCCCTGGTTAGGTTAGATTTGGGTAAAACTTTACTTTTACATCCAGCCAAAAAACCTTACATTCCCACATGTCCTCATGTTTATTGGGAGAATATGGGGAATGGGGATATCTTATCAACTATTTATTTGGGACGGTAATGAGTGTCAGAATCATTTGTGTATATCAATGTAAAGTAGAGCTTCCCCTTAACCAAAATAAACTTTGGGGATATCTTATTTAACTATTCATATGCTACGGTTATACATATTTTTGTACCTACACTAACATTTATGCAGAATTTTTGTACCATTTAATCTCTTTCACGTACAAGTAAGTTGTTTTCTTGGGAGTATAGATATCAAAATTCAAAGAAAATAAATAATCCGGTTAGAGGCTGCTGTTATATCTCCTTCGTTTCTGGTATTCATCACCATTATTATACAATTTTAAGCCTACAGTAGTATTTCTCAAACAATTTTCTACCACTTGATATCTTTCTCGTATATATACACTGTTTTTATTGGAGGTATATATTAATAATAGATTCCGAGAAGAGGCTGCTGTTATATATCTCCTTTGTTTTTTATATTCATCACCACTATTATACAATTCTGTCCTACAGTAACATTTCTACAACATTTCTCTACCGCTTACTATCTATCTCGTATATATACACTGTTTTATTGGAGGTATATATCAATATTAACTTCTGAGAAAAGGCTGGCTCAGGCTGGTGCAAAAAACCCGTGAACGAGTGTCGTCTGCTATAACCCACCTCCCATACCAGATTCAGGAATCTGTTACAGATCACGGGTTAAGATGGTAAATAGAACACGATTTCGCGGCTAAGCCCCGCCCAGAGCAGCCAAGTCCCGCCCAGATTCAGTGATCTGAAACGGATTCACGCAAATAGAAGAGGCCTATACTCGGAGTTAAAGCGCGCGTCGCGTGGTAGCCGATGGCCCCTCAGACCACCGATTACCAATTACAACCTGTGCTTAATTGTGTAAAGTTTCTGGGTAAAACCTTGAAGACGATGGAGATACCCAGACGTTTAATTTCTTCAAACCATACGGACCCGAAAAGTTTTACCGACGCACAGGAAATCAGTGTGATTCATAACGCCCAGAAAAAGGGGATCGAATCTGAATCGTACCAGGCTACTTCATCTTGCAATGAAAACCATCAAACGAACTGTTTTGAGGAGTGGAAGGAAATTAATGCCACTGTAGTAAGGACTCATAAAATACCTAGGCATGCGGCAGCCCACATACCAGTATCGGTTCTTAATGCCAAAGGTTGGAAATTATATATATATATATATATGCCTCGAAGGCCCCAGCTTAGTAAACAAACTAGCTGTGGAACCAACTTTAAATACAGTACGAGAAGGAAGCACCACCTCCGCTTTTGTGGTTAATTCTACTGGTGGTCCTATAACTTTAACACAAGGAGTACTCTTAACCAAAGCGTTAGTTTATGACAGACAGGTGGATCCAAATCCACTTGATTTAAGTCTACGTAGTAGTGTTGCCTCAGTTAACTCGTGTCAAACTGAGGAGACTTATATGGACGAATTCCTGGCTCCAGTACGGCAGCCTCATTACGACACTGCCGTATATATTTTTTATTTATGGGAGATTTGTTTTCTCCCCCCTGAAAGCGGGTCACAAACCCTGTCTGAGATCAGGTACCTCATTACTGTTTGGTGAACAGGGACCCCACACTTATAAGAGACTTGGTTCATGTGTCTCCTACCCGGCGCAGGGACAAAACATTCAACAACGTTTCATTCATTGGTAAGGGTTAATGATTATCCTGAGTTAAGGAGTTCATTGATAGATTTATTGCAACACTATCGTGACGTCATTGCATTACACGGTGAACCTCTAGGGTCAACCGATGGGGCGAAACACATTATTAAATTAAAACCCCATATAATATATACGCCTACCTTCATGACATTATTGTCTTGAGTAGAGATGCTAAATCTCATTTTGCTAACTTAAGAGTCAGTCTTATTAAAATTCCGTGAAGCTGGTCTCAAAGCAAAATTATCCAAGTGATTTTTTTTTTACAAAAGTTCATTACCTTTCTTGGCCATTTAGTTAATGAAGATGGAATACACACTATGGATGACAAGGTAAGGGCCATACAAAACTTTCCTCTACCGCGAAATGTAGACAATGTAAGATCCTTCTTAGGATTATGCGGATATTATAGGTCATTCGTCAAAGGTTTTTCCAGTATAGCATCGCCCTTAAATAAACTTTTGAAAAAGGACGTGCCGTTTCATTGGGGTGAGTCCCTACGGTCATCATACCGATAGTGTTGGTGATTATTATAATGATTCCTCTATGTTGTCTAGTGAAACGTGCTTTAACACTCTATTATATGTTACAAAGTAGAGTTTCAAATAAAGCTGCTAGCGACCACGAATTGACACCTCCACAAGGTTAGGTACATGACTCTAGATATATAGGAACGTCGCGAGATCGCGTCGAGTAGGTGACCGAGCGATGTACCCCATGTTAGGCAGATAGTATTACTTATATTTTTATTCCTATATATCTCATGTATTATGCAATTAATGTTATTCTAATTGTTGAGGTATATATGTAGTAGGTTCTTGAATGTCTTGTGACGTGAGGCGGTGAACGTTCGGAAGTTGTCTCGTGGTGTCTGGCCGCCATCCGGTCAGAGAGATGCTACAGAGGTCAGCAAGAAAGGAGGCTGATGTCAGCTTTTGACAGGCGTCCCGACAGGGTTGCTTCACTGCACCCAGCTTGCGCGGTTCGCAGACCTACCCGCGCAGCTACACCTACAAGTCACGGACCTCGGATTGCTCTAGTCTCATCGTACATCCGAGGTCCGGACTTGACCGTTATTACTGACATTTCTGTGTTATTAAGAGTGCCCTACAAACTGTCGCTGAAAGTGATATATTGCACCACCCTCACCTTATAACCAAACTGAGGAAATAGTGCCCACAGTGACTCTTGTGATATACTTTATTCTATGTGCATAACCCTGCTTGCTTAGAATATAAATACAAGCAGTGAGACTTATTCTATGTACCAGTGTACTGATCATCTTATACTGTAAATAAAACTGTATAAAGTACACGTATTTGGCTAAACCGCTCGGGCCACTATCTCACATAACACTCGTTACCATCACAACCGGTAACACATGCTGCCACTGTGGTGTGATAAATAACAACCATTACAGCCTGTAACATATGGTAGCACCGGAGGTAACAATCGAAAGCCTTCGATAAAGTCTGGTATAAATCTTTGATTTCTAAATCACCCACCTACAGATCCTATCTTTCTCTCTATATCTTCATCTCCAGTTTCCCTTCTGACTGTTTTATTGCTGCTATAGTAGACGGTCACTGTTCTCCTAATCCAATCGACAGAGGTATTCCTCAGGGTTCTGTCAAATCACCTACTCTTTCTATTATTCATCAATGTTCTCCTGAATATGATTCAATGTCCTATCCATTCTTATGCTGACACCACAATGTATTTTTCAACGTCATACAACAAACACCAACCCAGCAAGAATTAAGTGATTCAAGGCTATATGATGCCTGACTTCTGATCTTTCACTAGTTTCCCATTGGGACAGTGCAATCCTGGTTTTGTTCAATGCCTCACAAACTCAATTTCTACAACTATCTACTCGACATAACCTTCCAGATAACTATCCCTTCTCATCCACATTAAACACACTCGGTCTATTCTTTACTAAAAATCTAAACTGGCAAATTTTAATTTCTACTTTTGCTAAATCAGCTTCCAAGAAGTCAGGTGTCCTATGGTGTCTGTGTCCATTTTTCTCTCTCAACCAGCGGTTTGCTCTGTACAGGGGCCTTTATCGTCCATGTATGGAGTATGGTTCTCATGTCTGGGGGGTTCCACTCACACAACTTTACTAAACAGGATGGAATTCAAAGCTTTTCGTCAAGTCAATTCTCCTCAAACGGATTCTTTAGGTCACCGACGCAATGTTGCACCATTATCTCTTTTCTACTGATATTTTCATGCTAACTGCTCTTCTGAACTTGCTAACTGCATGCCTCCATCCTTCACGCAGCTTTGCTGCACAAGGGTTTCTACTTCTCATCTTAATTCTGTTTATCTTTCTAATGCAAGAGTTAACCAGAATCTTCACTCTTGCATCCCTTACACTGGTAGACTCTGGAACTCTCTTCCTTTGTGTGTTTTACCATCTGCCTATGATTTGAACTCTTTCAAGAGAAGTGTCAAGACACTTCTCATACAAAATTGTACCTCTGTAGCAGTCTCCCCTTAAAGACTTAGAGAATGTGTGGTACCTACGTTTCCTAAGAATGTAGGTCGAGCTGCCACAACTATTATAAACCTTGTATTTTTATATTTTTCATTATTTTCATTGTCTCTTTATTTTTGCTTTTCTTTAGTTTATATGTTTATGTATTTTATTGCGCTGCAGAACAGCCTTTCAACATCAACTTGTCACGCTCTGTCCTCAGACAGCGCGCATTTACTACTTACAATAATTCTTGTTAAAATTTATATTGTTATATTTTCTATATTTTTGATAATAAATAACCTAAACTGGAGATTGAGTTTTTCTCTCTCCAGTAGACCAACTAGCATCCCAAACACTCACTGGGCACCACACTTACAATTGGTAACCTCGGAGTGACGCTATGGTCTAAGTGGCATATAGCCTGTGCTATCAAAGAGCACATTTCTCCCAGTGTGATGGCCTGAGTCTTATAAGATTCATTCGCTAGATCACTCCTGTGGCAAAAAGCCCTGCCTCCTTTATGGTGTTCGCAGGGTTGAGTATAAGGTCAGGAGAAAATTACACTTCTGTGTAATTGCCACTTATGAGGTTATCCCCTCCCACCCACCCTGGCACCTTCTGTGCCATTTCAGACGTCGTCACTGCGTCTACGGCACGGCCTATGCGCGTTTAGCGCGGCCCATGCCTCTTCAAACGCCTTACTGCGTCTTCAGCCGCCTCATGCGCACTTCTGACGCCTTCATGCGTCATCACCAACTCCAGCGCCCTCAGCGCCCACAATGCGCCTCTGTGTCTTCAACACCCTTTGCGCCTCATAATGTCCAATCCCAGCCCCCCCGCCTTGCGGCGTTAAAGTGATCAACTCCACCATCACCACTCACCGCCCTGTGGATTATTCAACGCCCTGTGGATTATACATCGCCCTGTGGATTACAGTACTCTCCACCACATAGTCTTCAGGCAGTTGTGTGCAGACAATGCTCCAGCAGACGCCCTCTCCCACTGCCGTGTCGTCTTCTTACATTCCCAGGCGTCAAGGTCGCTCTCACAGCTGACAAGGACTACAGATGCAAATCGTCTTTTTCCGTCAGCTTCACGACCTCTCTCACCCTGGCAGCGACTTCACGGTACACCTGGGGAGGACGTCAGAATGGACCCAACCCACCTGCACCTGCCTTGTCAAGCCTCAATGGTGACTTGGCACCTGACCTTCGGCTCCTTGCCACACTCTGCCGGTTACCACCCGCAGTTGTACGGTCATCTCTAGCCTCATGACTCCACTCAACACTGGTCCCAGGCAACCACAGGATTCTCGTTCCTCCTTCCTCGTCATTAGGGGAAAAGTATTGTAGCAGTCTCCCCTTAAAGACTTAGATAATGTGTGGTACCTACGTTCCCTAAGAATGTAGATCGAGCAACCACAACTATTATAAACCTTGTATTTTTATATTTTTCATTATTTTCATTATGTATCTTTATTTATGTTTTTCTTTTGTTTATATGTTTATGTATTTTATTGCGCTGCAGAACAGCCTTTCAACATAAACTTGTCACGCTCTGTCCTCAGACAGCGCGCATTTACTACTTACAATAATTCTTGTTAAAATTTATATTTTGTTTATACTTTCTATATTTTTGATAATAGGGAGATAATAGAGGATGGTGCTGAGTCGCCTACAGTGGAGCGTGGGAAGTCTGCATTCCCACGTGTTCGGTTACACCAAGGGGATGAGCACGGCGGACTGCCTCATCACCCTCCTGGCTCACGCCAACAATCAGCCCACCATCGTAGTCTTCCTCGACCTCGAGAAGGCTTTCGAGCTGGCCAGCCCCCACGCCATACTCGCCGCCCTTGTGAGGAAGGGCATCCGAGGGAGACTGCTGGGCTGGCTCCAGGACTACCTTCAGCAGCGCCAGGCCCGTGTGAGGTTCCAGGGCCACAAGTCTCCCTACCTGACCTTCGAGAACGGGACGCCCCAGGGCGGCATCCTCAGCCCGTTCCTCTTCAACGTGCTGATGGAGCAGCTGGTGGCGCTCCCCTTCCGGGAAGGAACCATCCTCCTCAGCTACGCTGACGACCTCGCCCTTGTCGTCACCGGGCGTGGTGACAAGCTCGCGCGGACTCAAGTGGCGCTGCACCTCATCACCGCCAAGTGCGAAGAGCTGGGGCTCAAGATCTCGGCAGTGAAGTCCCGGGCCATGGCCATCAAGACTCCCACGCCTGCCGGCCAGCTGCTGAGCGTCCAGGGAGTCGGGCTGGCTTGGACCGACTCCTACCAGTACCTCGGGATGTGGGTGGACAGGCAGCTGTCCTTCACGCAGCACGTCACATACCTGAGGGAACGGACGCAGGCCCGGCTCAACTTGATGAGGGCGATGACGCGGCCGAGCGCGGGGGCCACCTTCCCCGTCCTCCGCCTCTATTACCTGCAGGCAGTGCGCTCCCTGGTGGATTACAGTGCACCTGTCCTCGTAGCGCTGCCCCGGCAGCAGCAGCAGCGCCTGGAGGTGGTGCAGAACACCGCCATGAGGACCATGTTGGGGGCACCGAGGTGGTGCAGCGCCTGTGTCATGCAGAGCGAGGCCCACCTGATGCCCCTCACCGCCAGGGTGAAGTGCATCGTGGCCTGCCGGGTAGCCAGAGTGCTCCAGCGCGACGTGGAGGGCGTGGCGCAGAAGAGACTCCGGGTGGTCATGGCGCAGGGTATCGAGTGTCTGCGCAACAACAGGTGGCTCATAAACGTCACCTTAGCAGCCACCACCCTCAGCCAGGCGGAGAACTGGCTGTGGTGTGACCCTGACACCCCCCACCCTGCCTACACTCCACCACCACCATGGGAGCTCCCCGCCGCCGACTTCACCGCCACACAGCTGCCCGCCAGCAAGGTGCACTGCCTCACCGAGGAGCTACGCCAACACGCCCTTAGATCCATGTCTGAGGTCACGGAGCCGGGCAGCGCAATCTACTTCACCGACGGCTCCGTCGATCCCGACAGCGGGAGGTCCGGCGCCGCCTTCGTCACGAGCGGTCTGACGCGGGCGTGGAGGACGTCAGACCACTGCTCCACCCTCCAGACGGAACTGGTAGCGATCCTGCACGCCCTTCAGCACGCTCTGCTCCGCCGGGAGGCCACAGTGGTGATACACACGGACTCCAGGTCGGGGCTGCAAGCGCTGCAGCATGCCCACGCCCATACCAGGGACAACATCCACCTCACCACCACCATCCTGGGCACCCTGCAGGACCTGGCAGCACAGGGCAGGCGGGTCCAGCTCCACTGGATTCCCAGCCACGTGGGCGTGCGCGGTAACGAGGCTGCCGACGAGGCCGCCAAGGGAGCCGCCCACGGCCCCACCATCACCTGGACCGTGCGCCCCAGCCTGCAGCAGTTCAAGGCGCAGGCCAAGCGCATGGCCGCCCACAACGCCCACCAGCAACACCAGGAATGGGAGGCGTCCAAGAAGCAAGCGGCGTGGTATGCTGCAGCCACCGCCTACCGCCTACTGGACGCCGCCCACCACCAGCCCAGAGCAGACGGCGTGCTGCTGCAGCGTGTCAGGCTGGGTTACTGCACGTGGGAAGAGCTACACGACGACTTTGTGGCGGGGAGGTGCGAGCACTGCGGCGGCCGCTCCCGGCGCCCACTGGTGCACTACCTCCTCTCCTGCCCAGCCACCGCCTGCCTCAGGCCAGAGCCAGCGCCCGCCGCCCACCCTGTACGAGGCGCCCTACTGAGGGCACGAGAGGCAAGTGCTGCCCAGTTGGTCCGCCGCACACCAACAAATGTGCTGCTGAAGGTGCTGCGAACAGCACCCCCCCCGCGCTGATCGCCGCCCGCGCCCAGACGGGCGACGGGTGGTGAGGACCACCACCACCCACCAGTAACAGACAAGCCACGTGCGGGACACACCGCCGTGTCTTGACTCACTACTACACCGGCGGGCTCCCCGCTTTGTGTAGTATGTACATTTGTATATATGTGCCATGTATAATTGTACATTATTACATAATAAACCTTTAAAAAAAAAAAGATAATAAATTGCCAGTGCTGCCACGACCCCGCCGTGTCCTTGGGTGCCGGATCTGGGATGGGGAAGCGGGCCTTGGATCTGTCCACCTCCAACTCCCCACCGCTGCAATCCACCCCCAAGAAGGCCGCCCGAAATCTTGGACGTGAGTTGGCTCACGCTGGCGAGGACCACAGTGAAAATAGTGATTGTGATAGTGATAGCGGGGCGAGCGAGCCCCCTCCAGTGATCGACCTCTCCTCGAACGAGGGGCGCCAGGAGGGCGAACAAGGCCAAGTGGCTGGACCCTAGTGGGGAGGAACGGCCGAGCTGCCCTCCACCAGATCCCCCCGCAGCCTAAGTTCAAGCTGGGCTCCCTCGGGGACCACGAGACCGCCTATCAGGCCATCACGGCGCTGGAGGAGGAGTACCCTGCACTAAAGATGGAGGTAAGGCCCAACCTCAAGGCAGAGTACGTCCTCACCCCCAAGGACGAGGCCTCCGCGACCTTCCTACGATGACTCGCCGAGGAAGGAAACAGGATGCTCCTCCTTGACCCCAACCTGAGGAGGCACAAGGTGGTGCTCCAGCGCTACCCCCTTGACCTCCCCCTCGACACTGTCAGGAACCACGCCAACGTGCTGTCCGCCACGCGACTACGAGCCACGCGGGACAACATCCCCACCAGGCAAGTGTTGGTCGAGCTACAGGGGCCGCCACCTGCCAAACTAGACCTGGGCTGCTGGGGCTCGTACACTCTGCGAGGCTATCAAGGCGAGCCTGTCAGGTGCTACAAGTGCCAGAGGTTCAACCACCTGCAGGTAAGGTGTGCCCACTCAGCCAGATGCGGGGTGTGCAGCGGGTCTCACCCGACGGAGGAGTGCATTGGTCGACACAAGGCCAATGAACCCACCACAGCCAAGTGCCCCAACTGCGGGAAAAAGCATCATGCTTGGAACCCGCAGTGCCCTGAGAGACTCCGAAGGATGCGGAGGCCCCCCCAGTGACAACGGCATCAACAGGAGCAACCACGTGGCGGCCCCCAGCACCCACAGCGGCGAGAACCACCACACGACCAGCAACAGCGGCAACACCACTCTGTTCCTGCCCTGCCACATGAAAGACCAGCCTGGGTCAGCCAGGCTCCCCCCACCCGGGATCCCACCCCCTCCCAGGCCAGGACAGATGGGAGACAGCCACCGCCCGGGAACGAGGCCGCCGCCGCCGTTAATCCCCCAGCACAGCCACTCCCCCAGAGACAAAATGGCGCCAGGTCCTGCCGCCGCCATGGCCGCCCACGCAGCAGCAGCCAACGGCGCCAGACCCAGCTTAACAAAGCCCCTGCCGCAACCTCCGCGAAACCGCCAGTGGAGCTTCGCACGGCACCACCTGCGGCATAGCCTACAGCACCGTCTAAAGCATCGCAGGCGGCTAGCGGGCGCCCCACGAGTGCCTTGGGTGAGGAAATGCGTGGCCTGGTGCGTGCGATCGTGGAGAGGCTGGTGGAAGAGGTGAGGCGACTCATCCTCAGCCGGCCGGAACTCATCGCTCAGGAAGATGTGGGCGAGCTTCTCCTCCAGGAAGTGGCGGCTGCCATCACAGGAGGCGTCTGTCACCCCCTGACAAGACAGAGGGAGCTCGAGCAGCGGCCCACGCCACCAGCAGACCAACCTCGTCAAGATGGAGGGACACAGTGACGCCACGACCACTCGCGTGGCGCCGCCGGCGGCCGCCCCCAGGCTCCAAATCCTACAGTGGAACGTGCAGGGACTCCGCCCCAAACGACACCAGGTGCTACAGGTCGTGGTCGAGGAAGACCTCGACGTGGTCCTCCTCCAGGAGACACTGGCGCCAGCCGACTTTGAATGGAGGGTGGCGGGATACACTCTCCACTCGCTGGCTGCCACGCCTGGGGGCGCCCACGGCTGCTTGGTGCTGGTGAGGAGCGCCATCCCGCACCGAAGGCTTCGCCAACCAGTGCACTGCGGGGACGGTGTGGAGGCCTTAGCACTGGAGCTAGAGGTAGGAGGTGTCTCGCTCACGGTGTACAACCTGTACAGGAGCCACAGACACCTCTTGGAGGCGGGGGAACTGCTTGGGTTGGCCGGGCACTCCAGCCTCCTGATGGCGGGCGACTTCAACGCCCACCACCCCGTACTGCAGTCAGTGTCTCCCACCAACAAGACGGGCCGCCACCTTGCAGTGCTGCTCGAGGAGCTCCCTCACGTCAGGCTCCTCAACACTGGGGAGCCCACCCATACCTGGGGAGGACGGCTAGACCTCACCTTCGCGTCAGGTGACCTGACACCTGGCGCTACTTGGCAGGTGCATCCCACCCTCACCAGTGATCACTACGCCACCCTCACCAACCTGGCGGTGGCGCCGCCCGTCCCGCCGCGACCACCACCACGTTGGGACGTTAGGAGAGCCGACTGGGCCAGGTTTCAAGCTGGCCTGAAGGAGTGGTGGGCCGCCTACGAGCTGCCGGGAGACCTGCACTGACAGGAGAGGGACCTAACGGCGGCCATCCAGAGGGCAGCCGACGCAGCCATCCCCAAGACCTCCCCAGGCCGCCGCCGGCTCCCAGACTGGTGGTTCTACTGCGAGGAGGTGAGAGAACACAACCACCGCAAGCTGTACAGGAAGCAGCCAAATCTCACAACCCTGAGGCTGCTGCAGGAGGTTGTGAACTGCGCTCGGGTGGTGTCTCAGCGAGCCAAGGAGGCAAAGTGACTGCAGTGGTGCGCCACCTTCAGCCAGTACACCTCCCTGGGCCAGCTGTGGAGGAGTGTGCGTACCGCCACGGATGCCGCCCCTCCCCGCCCTCCAGCCCACCCACACCCGGAGCAGGAGGCGGAGAGGATCGTGGACACCTTCACCGAACGAGGCTCCAGCACCCAGCTCCCTCCCCGCACACGCCACCTCCAGCAGCAGCTGCGGCCACTCCGCGACGAGGCAGTGAGGGACGCCTGCGAGGGACCTGACACCGCTGACGTGCCCTACACCCCCCAGGAACTAGCCAGGATACGGAGAAAAGGACGCGACACGGCCCCGGGGGCAGATGGAGTGACGTACTCGATGCTGGCTCATGTTGGGTCAGCCGGGGACGCCGTGCTGCTGTCCCTGCTCAATGAGTCCTGGCTGGCCTGCCTCCCGCATGGAAGGAGGCGGACATCCAACCAATCCCCAAGCCCCGGGAACCCGCCAAGCTGAGGCCCATCTCCCTCACCAGCTGCGCCGCCAAAACCGCCGAGAGGATGGTGTTATCCCGCCTGCAGTGGCGCGTGGGTGCCCTCCACCCCCACGTGTTTGGCTTCACCCGCGGTTTAAGCACGGCGGACAGCATCATCACCTTCCTGACGCGGGTCAACCACCGCCCCACAGTCGCAGTCTTCCTCGACCTAGAGAAAGCGTTCGAGCTGGCCAGCCCCCACGCCATCCTCGCGGGGAAGGGGGTTCGAGGAAGACTGCTCACCTGGCTCCGTGACTACCTCCAGCACCGCCGCGCCCGGGTTAAATTCCAGGGCCACAAGTCCAGCTTCCGCGAGCTCGAGAACGGGATGCCCCAGGGCGGCATCCTCAGCCCGTTCCTTTTCAATCTGCTGATGGAGCAGCTGGTTGACCTCCCTTTCCAGGAGGGCACCGTGTTGCTCAGCTATGCAGACGACCTCGCTCTCGTAGTTATCGGGCGGAGCAACCACCTCAGCGGGGCTCAGCGGCCGCTGGACCTCATCACGGCCAAGTGCGAGGAGCTGGGCCTCAAAATCTCATCTGAGAAGTCTCGAGCCATGGCCATCAGAGCAGCCACTCCGGCCGACCGGCTGAGCGTCCAGGGCATCGGACTGGCTGTTACCAGTACCTCGGGGTGTGGCTGGACTCACGACTGTCCTTCGCGGCGCAGCTCACATACCTGAGGGAAAGGACGCAGGCCAGGCTGAATGTCATGAGGGCCATGACGCGGCCTGGCGCGAGGGCCACCTACGACGTCCTGCGCTTGTACTACGTGCAGGCGGTGCGCTCCTTGGTAGACTACAGTGCACCCGTCCTCACCTCGCTCTCCCCCAGCTAGCAGGCGCGGCTGGAGGTAGTGCAGAACAGCGCGATGAGGACCATGCTGGGGGCGCCCAGGTGGTGCAGCGCCTGCGTGATGCAGAGTGAGGCCAAACTGGTGCCCCTCGCCACCAGAGTGGACTACATCGCGACCTGCCAGGTGGCCCAGATCCTTCACCGCGACGCAGAGGGCCTCATGCAGCGGAGGCTCCGGATGGCCGTGGCACAGGACAACGAGTGCCTCCGTGGTAACCCATGGTTCGGCAACACCTCACAGGCCGCTAGTGTCTTCGGCTGCGTGGAAAGTTGGCCCTGGCAGTGGCAGGAGGCCGATGTCCCCACCCCCGTGGGAGCCACCCATCGCGGAGTTCACTGCTACACCCCTTCCAGCCAGCAAGGCCCTCTGCATCCCCCAGGAGATGCAGCAGTGCGCTCTCATGGCCATGGAGATCACGGAACCGGGCGGTGCTGTTTACTTCACCGACGGCTCTGTGGATCCTGAGCACGGTATGTCGGGCGCCGCGGCCATCACCGGGGGCACGCAGTTGTCGTGAAGGACGTCGGACCACTGTTCTTCCCTCCAGACCGAGTTAGTGGCCATCCTCCACGCCCTCGAGCACGCCCACCGTCGACCAGGGGCGACAGTATTCATCTACACAGACTCCCTGGCCGCGCTGGAGGTCCTGCAGCAGCCACACCACAGTGACAACGTGCGGCTCGTCACCTCCATACTGGGCAGCCTGCAGAGTCTGGTCGCGCAGGGGAGGTGGGCCAGGCTGCACTGGATTCCCAGCCACGTCGGGATTCGGGGCAACGAGGCTGCTGACGAGGCCGCCAAACGAGCCGCCGCAGGCCCCACCATCACCAGGCACGTGCCGCCCAGCTGGCAGCAGGTGAAGGCGTGGGCGAGGCGAGCCGCGGCCCAACACACCCATCAGAGGCACTGGGAGCTGGAGGCCAGCAAGAGGCAGGCGGCCTGGTACACCGCCGCCACGGACTACCTCCCCCTCGATGCTGTCCGGCAACAGCCCAGAGAGGACGGCGTGCTGCTACAGCGCGTCAGGCTCGGGTACTGCACCTGGGAATAACTGGGCGAGGACTTTGAGGGACAGGAGTGTGCCCACTGCGGAAGGCACGGCCGTCTTCCGTTGGTGTTCTACCTCCTGT
>JAXIVD010003073.1:0-10000 GCA_036785275.1 Cancer borealis
AGGAGGAGAAGAGCGAAGGCAAGAGAGAGAGAGAGAGAGAGAGGAGAGAGAGAGAGAGAGAGAGAGAGAGAGAGAGAGAGAGAGAGAGAGAGAGAGAGAGAGAGAGAGAGAGAGAGAGAGAGAGAGAGAGAGAGAGAGAGAGAGAGCAAAAAAGAATATATATATATATGAGTTGAAAGTTTCCCCGGAAAATTTTTACGTAAAGTTAAAAATCAAATATTTGCTTTTCTCTATTTTTTTATTTCTAAATCTTTCTTGATTTTTCAATAATTTATTTATATTGTACGGAATTTATTTATTTTTATTTTTTAAAACTATTTATTTTGCTTTCAGAATATATATATATTTTGAGAAAGTTTTTTTATATTTTTATTTTTTTATGATTTTGTTCTTATATATTTTTTCTTTATTTCTATTTTCAAACAGAGAGAGAGAGAGAGAGAGAGAGAGAGAGAGAGAGAGAGAGAGAGAGAGAGAGAGAGAGGAGAGAGAGAGAGAGAGAGAGAGAGAGAGAGAGAGAGAGAGATTATAAAGAAAATAAATAAATGAATAACGAGCTTTGAAAAAATAAATAATAAAATGGAGACTCACCGGGAAGCTAATTAAAAAAAATAAATAGACAACAAAACTAATTAATTAAACACGAAATATTCAACTAAATATATATAGAAAAAAATAAACCTCACATAACTAATTAGTTCATAGGCCTATATTAATTATTTTGACTAATTATATACCCATGCATATAATAATAATAATAATAATAATAATAATAATAATAATAATAGTAATAATAATAATAATAATAATAATAATAATAATATTGCACACGGACATTTTTTCATTACAACAATTTTTTTTTACATTGAAAGGGTAATGGCTAAGGGAAAACAAATATACGTTAAAAAAAATCGTGCTTGTTGCCAGAGCCTGTAAAGAAGACAGTAGGAGATTGATTTGAAGAGTGTAAAGTGTAAGGTGTAGTAATGTTATGTAGGTAATAGTAGTATAAGTGTATAAGTGTAAGGTGTAGTAATGTTATGTAGGTAGTACTGTAGTATAAGTTGTGTTTAGAGGTGAGGCTGCAGCTGTTCTCTAGTGTAAATGAGACACTAAGGGAACCGGGAAGAGGGGACAGACACAGGGACACACACAGTCTGCACCACTGACTACATCCCCGTAACTACCTCGACCACAGTATTACAACGGCCGGCAGGTGTTTACTGCCTACTCCTACACTTATACATTTAATTTTAAGTATATTATTTAAAAAAAAAAAATTAAATTTCTAACTTTCTAAATAAAATTGTATGAAAGCTTTTATCTATTTATTTTCATTAAACTTTTAACTTTTTTATTCAATTTCTTTCTTTCTCTCTTTGACCTCGATGCTTTGTGGATTATTTTTGAATATTTTTACTATTGCTATTATCATTATTACTGTTATTATCATTATTATTAGTTATTGTTATCATTATTATTGTTATTGTTATTATTATTATTATTATCAATATAGACGAAACAAATAAATGAATACTTACTTATCGTACGTCTGGCAACTGCAGGTCGAGTGTATCAATATTAGTAATAATAATAATAATAATAATAATAATAATAATGATGACAAATATTATAAGAACTAATAAACTAATGAAAATAATGCAGTATAATAGTAATAATAATAAAAATAACATAGTAATAAACAACAATTAAACCACTTACCATTAACACTTTTTTGGCCACTATTTCAATAATTATCCTGCAACACTGTCTTCTTGGGAACAATAATGTCTGATTTATGTCTATTCACTAACCTAATATGACTAGAATAAAGTTGAATATATTAGTAAAAGTTTGTGCGTGTTGCTTCCACGAACACACCACCACCACTGAGGTTTGCTTATCAATTTTAAAATTTGTTTGATCTAATATTTAAAAATACTTTCATGAATTCATATATATGTATATTATTCATTTAGTTATTAATAAGAATGCTTTCATATATATATTTTTTTTCTCAAAGCGTAATAATTAATGAAATCTGATAATTTGTTTTGATTTACGTATTAAGTGTTCGTCAAATGTATATCATTATAGATATATTAATCCATCAAAAAAATAGGAAATAGAACACTTCATTATTTACTTATCTTTTCTATCTTAAAATTCTAATCCACTCTTGAAATAAATCAATTGGAATTTCTATTTTTTCCTCAATAGCCATTTTTAATTTTTACTCACTATAAAATTGAAATGCTTGAACTTTGCCTCAATTACTATTTTTATTATATATTAATTAATTATCTTTTTTTGTTTACTATATAATGAGTTTCTGCCTTGCCCCAACTTTCTCTTGACATATACAAAGCCAAAAATATTAATTATTTTCCCTTCCTCAGGTGAACACAGGTGTTCATCCAGTAATTAAGGTGTGCAGGTGTAGGCGACCCTTAATTAAGACTCCACCACCACCACTACTTTCACAACTTTTCTTCTTTTTTTCATTGACATATTACACAAAAAATCTAATAGTTTTCACAGGTATTTCTCCATAATTAAGGTGTGCAGGTGTACCCTTAATTAAGTCACCACCACCACCTTCCCCTCACTCTTCATTATCGTAGTAGTAGTAGCAGTAGTAGTAGTAATAAAGTTATACAAAACATAAGTGTGCTGTTACTAATGAGTTTTAATAACAATTATTTGGTTTACACATTTAATAAGACACATCAGGCTTCCAAAAAAGCTTATTTCTTAGTGAGGGAGGAAACTATGATTAAAGAAAGTCCTTAATTTGTACTATTCATTGTCTTCATCAGTCCTTTCCTATTATAATTGTATTGTATTGTATTATTTTTTTCTTTTTTCTCTGTAATGTAATTGTAATTGTAATGTAATCAAATATAATTATAATTCAAAGAAGGTTTTTTTTTAAATATAATAACACAATGATAAACCATTTCCATCACTATAATATATAAAATTACCTTTTTTTTTGTAATCATTTTCTATTTTTTTTTTATATATATTTATTTTAATGAATTGTTGTTTGGGGAAAAACTCAGGTATATTCATGAATTGGTATTTTTCAGGGGAAGGAGAGGGGGGGAAGGGGGGAAAATATTGAGTAAATGTTACACACACATACATACATACACACTCAAACACACACACACATACACGAGGCATAAATTGAGTGAGTGAAGTGATGGGAACCCAAGACTGACTAATTAATTTCTCTGCAAGCTAATTAAAGAGAAAAAGAGAGAGAGGGAGAGTAATTAACAACCTCAAACATTAACATGATCCACAGATAATAATAATAATAATAATAATAATAATAATAATGATAATAATAAAAGTTCACAAATAGATATAAGGTTTTGGAAAGGTACACACTCAAGCTTGAAGTCACCTCATAATAACCTAAGTCAATTATTATTATATTTATTATTTATCTCATCTCTATTCTTTCCTTTCTCTATTTTATTTTTTTTCTCTCTGTCTGTCACAAGAGAAAATGATTAATTAACTAATAATAATAATTTCCCTATTAATTTCCAGTCCTTCAGTAATGTTAATTAATCCACATTGTAGGATGATTAGCCTTCATAATTAATAAGTTATAATATACATAAAAGGGGTTTGTCTGTTCATTTTAGAGCAAGAATTTTGAAGTAGTAGTAGAAATAGAAGTAGTAGCAGTAGTAGTAGTAGAAATAGTAGAAGTTGTATAGTTATAGTAGTAGAAATAAGTTTTTATAAATACATCTACATTACAACAATTTCAATAATGTTTTGCTAATGAACATAGAACCCCATTAGTGTAATTATGACCAATTAACATAGGAAGGTGTAACAATCTGTAATGATGATGATTAATTAACACTGCTAATGATGGAGAGTTAGGAACAGCCTGTCTCAATAATTACTTCCAAACACCATTATTACGGATATTAACTATAATAAAATGGACATACACCCTCATCTCACCTCTCTCTCTCTATCTTTATCTCTCTCCCACACACACATCTCTCTCTCTATTCTTCTTTCTCTATCTGCATCTTTTAGAAAAATACAAAATACACTTCTAATACATTCCTGTCTTCACATTGCAAGCTGGTGTGACACTTCCTATTACTCAGGAAAAATATTTATATAATAGATATATTGATGTATATATATAAGTATGTGAACAGAGGAGAAATAATACCATGAAAGGAGGAGGGCGTGGATAAGGGCGTGAGCGTGCACTAATGAAAACACAATCACATCACTAATTGTGACACCAACCAACCCAACGGGACTACTGATGGAAGGTGAGGACCAGCTGTGTGGCTTCACCTCACCTCACCTCACTTCACCTTCCCCTCCCCCCCCTCACCCCGCCCTGCCTCGCCCCAACAGTCATCCACTACACCAAGGGGCAAAAATCAAGACGCTGTAACATGCTCTGTGTAATTATTGCAAAACAGGTTTGAGAAAAATAGGACTATTAAAATGTTCTGTACAGAAAGTCAATGTATATAATTAAAACTGTTATTCATAACAATGTAAAATATGAAATCTTACATTACAATAGAATCAATAGGGCCATTAAAGAATAATTTTCATGCCATAAAGCTAAAAAAAATAGATTAGGGTAAATTACAAACATTTTACATTGCTCATGCCTTCAGTGAGGGGGACGCGCCCCTCGAGTGTACACGTACCGCGATCAAGTTCATAAAACGAAATGATCGGCCGGAGTCTGATGCCGGAGTGTCCCGAGGCGCAGCGCGGCCTGCCCGGCGCGGCAGGATGGCTGCGGACACCTTCAGGAGAGGAGTGCGTGTGAGGTGTTGGGATAAAGGGCATCATCGGGCACGGGACGTGGAGAAACAAACATCATTATTAACGAGGTTGTTTGCAGTAGTGGTAGTCTATACAACAGATTACAGTATGTACAATAAATACAGCCGGAGTTCACCTTGGTAGGCTCTACAGTGTAAGCTTCTAATGTACAGGATCTGACTCTAATTGCTGTCATCTATACACAAATACACAGAAAATATTCACTTTGCTGGACTTTGTACATTTAAAAACATTCACCAATATATACAATCTACATTTACAATAGAGGTGCCGGTGTAAAAAAAGTGGCCTGCCCCGGGCCGCGGGGGGACAGCAGACCCCCGGCCAGCGGGGCGGCCCCACCACCGCCTCCGTCCCTGACAACACTACCAGGAGACTCTCTCACTGGGGGGGGGTGGGGGCCAGCCACCCCTAACATCACACATTCATTGCATTCAGCTGTCCCCCGCGGTGCAGCTGAACCCACACTCCACAGTGGGCGCAGCAGCACTGGTCTGTCCGGGAGCACCACCGCCGCCGCCACTGCTGCACGCCTAACCTAAAGCCCACAGAGTCTGCAGTGCGCGAAGTAACCGTGGTTTGCCAAGCCAATGGCTGAGATCTCGGGAGTTTGTGTTCGTCCACTACGGGCAGAGTTGGGGAAACGTGCTCCCAAGATGGACAGAGGACAGACTTGGATGATGGCCGCCGGACGGGGGGGCGGGGGAGGGGGGGCACCCACACCCACACCCGCCGCCGCCACAGGAACGGAAGGAGACAGACAGTGTAAGAGAGAATGTTATTGCACTTATGTTTTCTAATACTGATACACACAGCTGTTTGTTCACAGCAACACTCCACCACTGCAACAGAACACTTGCTGTAGGACACACCCACGCTTCAGAAGCACTCCCACACCTTCCTATCAGCAAGCAAAGCTGAACACTACTTCTCTTTGGACAGTCTTCTTCTTTTGTTGGGAGTGTCTTCATTGGCTGAAACACAAGCAACAACACATTAATACTCTCACACACACACACACACACACACAGCAGGTATAGTTGACATGAAACCCAACAAGTGACCACCACCACCACCACCAGGGTGTGTGTGTGTAGACTTACTTGTAGCAGTGCTCCTTGTTTTCCTCCTGTTGCTTGGGTCTGGCTCTGACTGTTCACTGTCCTTCCTGGTCTTGTTGGCCTGGATGGGACTCTTGTCCTTGTCCTTGGACTGGGGACTCTTATCCTTGGGCACAAGTTTAGTTTCTTTCAACACAACAATTGGAGTCCTTTTGTCTTTTAATTGAGCATCTTTGTCCTTCACTAACTCTTTCCTATCCACTTCCTTCTCTCGGGTCACCTCCTTCTCCTTGGGTACATCCTTGGCGGCGGCCGCGGCCCCGGCAGCCTTGTCCTTACCCTCCCCCCGCACCCCGATCCCCCCCTTGGATGCAGGCACACCCGGCGGCCCTCGCTCCCTGGCTGGCTCGGGTGAGCGCTCCTTGGCTGGGCCGCGGTTGTTCTGCCTGGGTGTGCGTCGGGTGGGTGTGGTGTCCCGGGTGGTGCCGGTGGACTCAGCAGAACTCTGGCGCTCCCTGCTGCGTGGTGCCTTGCAGGATGCACGGCTGCTGCGGGAAGACGGCCTGCAAGGAAGGACACACTCAGCACGCACACACACACATGCACACTTATACTCACCATACACACACACACACACACACACACAGGAGCTCATCAACACTTGCACACACAAAGGTGACGCACAAGAAACATGTCACGTTACATTCACATAACTTAACAAACACACACACACACACACACTTACTCACAAAACTGAAAAAAACAAGTGATAATAATGATCTAGTAAAGAATAAAACAGACAAACTCCAACCCAACCCCGGCATTACCATGTGGATGAGTGAGCACCACTTACCTGGAGTCATCATCATCCTCGTTAGTGGAAGTGGAGGCAGCGGATGGGTTCCTCTTCTTACTCATGCCTCCTCCACCACCACCACCACCACCACCACCACCACCACCACCATCCAGAGACTCATCCTCAGAGCTCTCGTACTCATCTGTAAGCACCATGACACCATTATTAATGTGACAACAAACACACACACACACACACACACACACACACACTAATACTAGTACTAATACTCCTCAAACACCTGTATGTAACACCCTGAGGCACACACATAACCCTGCCCTGCCCTGTCCCAGTACTCACCCGCCGCCTTGTCTGGTGGTTTCCTGCGCGTTGCCTTGGTGGGCGGGTCCTGTGTGTCGTCGTTGATGCTTGATGTGCTGCTGCTTTCAGACTCGTGCCGCCGCCGCTTGGTGCCCCGGATGGCAGGGCTGACACTGGGCCGCAGCACCGACACGGGGCTGGGTTTGCCCATGGACAGCATAGTGGCCGGACTCCTGCGGTCCACCTTGGGGCTGAGGTCTGCCCCGGGGCTGTTCACCTTGGGGCTGGCCAGCCGCGCACTTTGCCGGGTGCTGCGGGTGAGCCGCTTGTCATCTGTGAGGGCGGGGTCTGAGGGCGGGATCTCAATGGAGAGGGCGTCAAACTTCTTGTCTTTGGCTTTGGGTTTGACTCCCCCTGCCGGGCACTCCTCCTTCTCCTTGTCCAGGCCCAGCAGGTCCCCGCCCTTGAGGTCCGGGCCGCCCTCACAGTCCGACACTATCTTGGACTCCTCCCGGTCTTTGTCCTCGGCGTCAGACTCCACGTCCTTCTTCCTCTCCCTGTTGCCGTAGGTGTAGAGGGGCGGGTGCACCCTGAGGGGCGTGGGCTCATCACCCGTGGGGGACAGCACTTCGGGGGACTTGCAGGTGTCTGACAGGTGAGCCTCGGGAGGGTCTGGCCTGGCAGTCCCCCGGTGCAGGTCCTGGGCCTGCAGCAGCTTCTTGATCTGTGGTGTGCTTGAGAAGCCCACAAAGTCCAGGTCCTCTGTGTCGTCCCCGTTAGTGAGTGTGCTGCTCACTATGGGGGTGGAGGCAGAGTGTGTGACGGAGGTGGCTATGGCCTGGGGTGAGGTGGTGAGGGTGGTGAGGGTGGGCGGGGCCGTGAGTTGAGCCTTGAGGAGGGAGGGGGGACTAGAGTCATCAGCCTTGTTGAGTGAGAGTGTCTGCAGCAGGTGTGTGTTCTTGGCACCGCCCGTTGCCATCACCACCGGCTTCACAGTCACCACCGTCATGCTGCCCACACCAGCCGTCACCTGCTGCCCCAGCTGACCCTTCACGGGCGACACCACCACCTTGACGGCACTGGTGGTGGGGGCCATGGCACTGTTACCAGGCAGGGCCACTAGCCGAAAAGTTGTCCCTGGAGGCAGGTTGAGGGGTGTGCTCACCTGTCCCTGGCTGCTGGTGGGCTTCAAGGTGACCACCTTGGGCACACCTGCACCTGCACACCCTAACGACGCAACACTACCACCACCACCACCACCGGGTGTGGGTGTGGCGATGGGTGAGCGAGTGCCGGGTGAGGGTGAGGTGGACAAAACTGCGGCACTGATCTCCGTGGGGTTGGACAAGGTTGGCACCTTGTCAGTGGGCGGCACGGATGTGGGTGTGGCCTGGATGGACGTGGCCGCCTGTGAGGGTGCACTGCTAGTCAGCGGCCGGCTCAAGGTGAAGGCCAGGAGTGACGACTTGGCCAGGGAGAGGCTGGTAGTGGTGGTGGTGGTGGTGGTGGAGGGGGTACTGGTGGTGGGGGTGGGGGAGGGGGTACTGGTGGTGGGGGTGGGGGTGGGGGTGGTCATCTTTGGAGAGTGAGGCACTGTAGAAATCACCGAGATACTGGGGACAACAGGGGGCAGGGGGAGGGTGGTTGGGGTGGGGGTGGGGGTGGTAGTAGTGGTTGTAGTGGTGGTGGTGGTGAGTGGTATGGTAAGTGATGAAGTGGTGGTGGTGGTGGTGGTGATGGGGGTGAGTGCATCAAGGGCACACACGTTATGACTAGAGGGGGTGGAGGGGATGGCGGTGGGGGTAGAGGTGGAGGGGGAGGAGGAGGAGGTGGTGGTGTTGGTGGTGGCTGGTGGTGGAGGAGAGACGGAGTAAGTGGATAAGGACACCAGCGGACTCTGTGATGAAGAGCTGGAGGTGGAGAGTGGTGGAGAACTTACAGACACAATGGTGGAGGAAGAGGTGGTGGAGGAGGAGGAGGAGGAGGAGGAGGAGGAGGAGGAGGAGGAGGAGGAGGAGGAGGTGGTGGAGGTGGAGGTGGAGGTGGAGGAGGAGGTGGAGGAGGAGGTGGTGGAGGTGGTGGAGGTGGTGGAGATGGAGGAGGTGGAGGAGGTGGTGGTGGTGGAAGAGGTGGAGGAAGGTTGTAAGGATGGAACTATGGTGGGCATGGAGGTGGAGGAGGAGGTGGAGGTGGTGGAAGAAGGTGATGATGATGATGATGATGATGATAGTGATGATAATGATAATGATGGTGATGATACACAAGATAATGATGAAGATAAGGCTGATACTGATGATGATGATGATGAGGAGGAGGAGGGGGAGGAGAAGGAGGAGGGCGAGGAGAAGGAGGAGGTGGAGGAGGGGGAGGAGGAAGTGGAGACGGTGGAGAGTGAATCAAGTGGAAGAGTGGAAGTGAAAGGCAAAGTGGAGTGTGTCATGATTGGTAGAGAGACTGAGGGTGAAGATATGGTGGAGGAGGAGGAGAAGGTGGAGGAGGTAGTGGAGGAGGTGGAGGAGGAAGAGATGGTGGTAGTAGTGGTGGTAGTATTGGAGGAGGAGGTGGTTGTGGGGGAGGGGGAGGAGGAGTTGGTTGCGGAGGGGGAGGATGTGGTTGTGGTTGTGGTTGTGGAGGGGGAGGTGGTTGTGGTTGTGGAGGGGGAGGTGGTTGTGGTTGTGGAGGGGAAGGTGGAGGTGGTTGTGGAGGGTGAGGTGGAGGTGGTTGGGGAGGGGGAGGGAGAGGTGGTTGTGGAGGAAGTGGTTGTGGTGGAGGAGGGGGAGGTGGTTGTGGTGAAGGAGGAGGTGGTTGTGGAGGGGGAGGTGGTTATAGAAGTGGAGGGTGGCGAGGATGAGGTTGAAGTAGTTGGGGTGGAGGCCGAAGAGGTGGTAGGGACAGTGGAGGAGGAAGTGGTAGTGGTGGAGGGAGAGGTAGTGGTGGAGGGGGAGGCAGTGGTGGAGGGGGAGGTGGA
>JAXIVD010003073.1:20000-47500 GCA_036785275.1 Cancer borealis
CTAAATTAACGCCATTAAGACAATTATACATTAACTAGGGTGTCCAGAGGTTGTTAATGACTCTTAAAACACCTAACTAGGGTGAGCAGAACCTAACGTACACCCTAACACAACAACAGCGTATAATAGGTTGTCTGAAACTAAACAGTCACCCTAGCATAACAAAAACTAATATAGGGTGACATAACACCATTCACACACGTCAAACACACACTACAGGGTTAAACAGGGTGTATAGAGGTGTAGAGTCACCCTGCCACCACTACACGGGCTTGGGTAGGGTGTGCAAGGCATCACTCACCCTGGCACTACTAGAGGGCCTTCGATAGGGTGATAAGGCCCTGCCACACACCCTACCGGCACCCCCATGCCCCCACAGCCGGCAGAGGGCACATGGGGGCAGGGGGTAGGGTGAGGCAGGGTGAGGGTAAGGTGATACAACTCCACACACACACACACACACACACACACGTACACATACATAACACACACATACACACGCACACTAAACAAAACACATACAACCACATGAACGCACACTAAGAGCATCTAGGGTGAGACTATATAGGGTGACACACACACGCACACGCACGTACACGCAAACACACACACACACACACACACACGCACGCCACCACACACACACTCAGCCTAACACACCCTAGGTACACACACACATACGTACACACCATGGGCGGCGTAAGGGTGTCCAGGGAGGGTGAAATAGGCTGATGATGGAGTTAAAGGGACAGTCCTTGCTTCTCCCTTCCCCTCACTCCTCCTTATTTTCCCTCATTTTCTTCACTTGCAGGGTGTTTCCAGGGTGCGTTGTGGGGTAGATGGGGTTGTACATCACCGCGGGGTTAATGGCTGCCTCACACACGCCTCCACACCGCCATTAACACGTGATTTGAGGTTAAAAGACTAAGGTTCTGGTTTTATTACAAGGAACCGAGTGTCAGGTCTTTGCTTACACCATTTTGTTTTCCGTCTATTTTATCACTTTAATGGCCACTTCCCGGGTGTTTCTAATCATCCACGTGTTCTTGGGATGTTAAACTACCCTTCTCACACTTAATTACCGCCGCAGCTTACCTGTTAAAGCGGTAATTCCGGCCATAAGTGTCAAATATGGACAGACTCCATTAAACAATAACATTGGCCGCCATTTTGAACGTCTTCTCTACGCATGCGCTGATCAATCCAGGAAGGCGCCGGGCTATGTCCCTTTCTCTTCCTCTATTCATCTTAATGCACACTTTTCAAAAAAATTAACATCATTACAATATATAAACTACTAATACAAAAATAACTTATGAAAATTTTTTTTAATTTAAATGTCTTATAACGCTGGGATTCTTAGTTTAATTTATGTTATTTTCACAAAACAGATGTAGCCTCCCCGTGATCCTGTGAAATCTGCGCTGTGATTGGCTGGCTAAGTTAGTAACGTGACACCTGATTGGCTCAAACGCAAACTTTGTACTAGCTTGCATGGACTACTCTGTTCTAATAAATAACTCTATAATATAATATCAATCCTTTTTATCGCGTTATTAAGTATCGTAAATTCATATTAGTTATTCTTGACGTTAGAATGGCTACCAGAACAGTTGTCTTCCCATGCTGAGGTGATGGCTTGAGGGAGCGTGTACAGGTGTATAATGCACCTGACACCTCCCTCATTAACCTGACACCAACACACATGACACCTCGGCTCCACTATTATAATAAAAAATAATGACGTAATTTATCCAACACGCAATGATTAAACCAAAGACTTATATTAACCAGGAAATGGAATTAACCTGGAGACATTATTTCATTCACTGCTTTTCAAACTTGCTCTATTTTTTTTTTGCTATAAATGTTATCTAACGCGTGATTATAATATGGTGGAATTATGTATTTTACTTTAATATAAGAATAATATTAAAATTGTGTACTAAAGATTATGTTATAAAAAGTTTGGGTCATATAATTATTTGAAGAGACAGAGGAGCATCGTGTTGCGTGTTAAGGAAAATTATATATATATATATATATATATATATATATATATATATATATATATATATATATATATATATAAGCGTGTTAGGGTAGGTCAGGTCAGGTCAGGGTGATATGATGCTATTTTGACCTTAATTTTCAGGGTATTGTATACATATATATAAATTATGATTATGTTTTTCTTACCTGTGCCACGAGGGGAAAAAAAGGGAAAATTACGGGAAAATAGGGGAGACTTAGATGTTATATTGTTTTTTCTCCTTTCACTTTTGTTTTGAGTTATAGAAAAAGAGTATTGAGAAAAAATAAGGAAATGTGCTTTTGATGCGTCGTTAATAATAACAATAATAATAACAATAGCAATAATAGTAGTAATAATAATAGTAATAATGATACTATTATTACAACTAACAATAATAACAATAATAATTATAGTAATAATAATGATAATAATAATGATTCTCGAGAGGTCAGAGAGATCAGAATATTCCCCTCCCTCTTCCCCTCCCTCCCCTTATCAATCTCTTCCTCTCCTCCCCTTCTTCCTCCTCTTCCCCTCTTCCCCTTCCCCTTCCACCCCTCTTCCCCTCACATCCTTCCCTCTTCCCCTCACATCCTTCCCTCTCCCCTCGATCTTCCCCTTCTCCTTCCTCCTCTCTTCCCCTCCCCTTTCTCTTTCAGATAAACCGTTTCACTCCCTTCCAACATACCAACATATATGTTAGTATGTTGGAAGGGAGTGAAACGGCTTTATCTGAAAGAGAAAGGGGAGGGGAAGAAAGGAGGAAGGAGAAGGGGAAGATCGAGGGGAGAGGGGAGGATGTGAGGGGAAGAGGGAAGAGGGGTGGAAGGGGAAGGGGAAGAGGGGAAGAGGAGGAAGAAGGGGAGGAGAGGAAGAGAAGGATAAGGGGAGGGAGGGGAATATTCTGATCTCTCTGACCTCTCGAGAATCATTATTATTATCATTATTATTACTATCATTATTATTGTTATTATTGTTAAATTAGAAATTAGAATACACATGAAAAGATTAATATATAAATATATATTAATATAATACCATTAGTCAGACCTCACCTCGACTATGCAGTGCAGTTTTGGTTCCCGTATTATAGAATGGATATAATTTTGTTAGTCAGTGCAGAGAAGGATGACCAAAATGATAGAAGGGATTCGTAATTTTAGCTATGAAAAGAGATTAAAGCTTTTGAAATTACATTCACTGGAGAGGCGTAGAGTAAGGGGAGATCTGATTGAAGTATTGAAGTGTTAGAAGGGTTTAAATAAGGGGGATGTAGGAAAAGTTCTTACGATCAGTAGTCAGGATAGAACAAGAAATAACGGATTCAAATTAGAAAAATGTAGATTTGATAAAGAATTAGGTCTAGATTGGTTTACAGATAGGTGGTAGATGATTGGAACAGACTCAGTCAGCAGGCAGTTATGCACAGACAATAGGGAGTTTTGAAAGAAGACAACTTCATGGATGGGGATGAGAGGTGGGTGTAGGTAATAAGGGGGTATAGGATTAACAGGAACTACCTAATGTAGACCTCCGGGCCTTTTGTAGCTTCCTTATATTCCTATGTTCCTATGTTCTTAATATACATACCAAGTTTAGTGGATTTAAACTTAGCGGGGCGGGGCGATGGCCATATTGGATTCCTCCACCATCTTGAATCTATTCTATCCCAAGCACGTAGACGGTAAGAGAGAAGAGATTATCTTCCTTTTTCTCCCTTTTTCTCCTTTTATCTCCCTTCCTCGGCCTCTCTGTGGATGTGTAAAGCGAGGTTAATGTTATAACTGTATTTAAGGGTGGTTAATAACGTTTTGTAGGGCGTGTAGAGATTGTAATAAGGGTATATATGTAAGTGTGTATGTGATCAGCTGATTGTAGGAGGAGAGTGAATGATGACGAAATAATTAGGTTTTATCTTATTTGATCTTGTTTTACCATTTTTTTAGGTGTTATGGGAAACCTAGGGTTGTTTATTTATTTATTTGATTATTTTGTTTGTATTGTCTTCCTTAAAACCGGTTGAATTTAGGGAATAATGTAAATATGAACCGGTCGATTTTTATTATTATTTCCCCTTATATTAGGTGTTAAGGTAATCCTAAGGTGATAAAGGTGGTAAGATAATATTTAGATCTAGTTATGTATATTGTGTTTTCTAAAACCGGTTGAATTATGGTAATGATGTTAATAATTACGAACCGGTCATATTGTGTTATTGTTTCCCATATATATATATATTCCCATTAATTTAAGATAAGGTTACGATAGGTATGGTAAATTAATAAGGTAGTTATAATTAGAAACTTGTAAATAAGCTACATTTTCAACCTTAAACTTAATAACTAAGCTTAACCTCCCTTCACACACCTGGACCTTATAACCAAACGTTATAACAAAACTTTACCAAACCTAATCTAACCTAAACCTTATAATAAACTTAACCTCCCTTTACCACCCTACACCATATATTTAATTAAACTTTACCTCCTATCGTCACCCCAAACCATATATCTAAACTTAACCCCACAGACCAGCACACACCATCACCACTATAACATCACTTTGTTTAACATTTTATTTTGTCCCTTAGTCAGTACCCTTTCAATGTAAAAAAAAGATATATATTTAAGCTTAACCTCTTACCCCCCCTTCCCCCCCCAGGACAGCACCAGCACATCCTATCTCCTATCATCCTATCTTCACCCTAAACCATATATTCAAACTAAACCTTTTACCTCCCTCCCCTTCACCACACAGCAGTGACACCACCATAATATCTAACTAAGCTTAACCTTCCTTTACTCTAGACCTTATGTTTAAACTTAACTCTTTACCCTCCCCCCAGACCAGTACCACCACCACCACCATGACCCTCGCCAAGCCTGTGATGCGTGGTCTGCTCACCGCTCAGATCAAGAAGAACCTGATCGTGGCCTCCGTCCTCAGCACCATCACTGTGGTGTCATGGAAGTTCCTCGTGCAGAATCCAAGGATCAAGGCCTATGCTGACTTCTATAAGTAAGATTAAACCCTATAACCAATAATATAAGGATGATTGAAGCCTATAACCATTAATATAAGGAAGATTGAAAGCCTATGCTGACTTCTATAATGCATTGTTCCCTGGGATGCAAGTCACTGTTTACTTGAACTCCCAAGTCCCTCACACTATATAACCTTCCTAAGGTAGTGTCATTTAATGTGTAGTCTACAGGCCTATTACCTTTACCTACGCTCATAATGCTACACTTGTTAACACTAAACTGCATCAGCCAGATGCAGTTTAGTGTTAACAAGTGCAGCACCACGAACGTAGTACATATATATATATATATATATATATATATATATATATATATATATATATATATATATATATATATATATATATATATATATATATATATACATACGTGATATACAACACCACTGGTGAGGAATAGTGTGTTACTGCTCCTCCATCCCTCAAAATGACATGTAGGGGAACAGGGGAACAGGGAAGGTTTAAAGCGAAGAAATATGATCACCGGCTTAGAGGTCCTGTCTGGGTGGTAGCGGTCACTGAAGAAGATTATTAAGATGATTAGAGCCCGGATGTTTAGGCACTAAAAAAACCCTAAAATAGGCAGGCAAAGAGGCAAAATAAATCGTCTAAATAGGCATCAAAAAAGGCATTTACTCAGGGAAAGATGGTGTGTTTTGGGGGTGTTTGGGGGAGAAAGGGGTGTTTGGGATGTGTTTGGGGGGAGGTGGGTGTGTTTAAGGATGTTAAGGTGTGTTTGGGTGTGTTTGGGGGGGGAAGAGGGTGTGTTTGGGGGAGAAGAGGGTGTGTTAGGGTGTTGGAGGGTTCTGTGTGTGATCAATTATAACCAGTGTTGTCAAGGTCAAAGCTTCACTAACTTATTGAAGCTTTGAAAGTTTCGGAACACCTTAATGAATTCTTATTGACAATAAGGATTCATTGTGGTGTTCCGAAACTTTTATCTAATGTCTGAAGTGTTACTTTGTATAAATATATGCAAAAAAGGCACAATAGACTTATATCTAGTTATATAGGCATTGTCACTCGCAATCACACAAAAAAGGCAATTTATGGCCTAAACATCCGGACTCTAATTATGATTATTACCATTATTGAACTACAAATTAATGTTATACAAAATGTAGATCCAAAGAAAGAGAAAAAAAAAAACTTTAAAATGATAATAGATATGTAACGCACGGATATATATTATAGATTCCATTTAATATCATTCTAAATTTAGACTCCCAACTTGGTCATTCTGAGGTTGTATTTAGCGCTAGTTAGACCCCACAGATTATGCAGCTCAATTTTGGTTCCCTTATTATAGGAAGGATATAGGTTCTTTGGAGGCAGTCCAGAGAAGAATGATCAAGATGATTCAGGGGCTGAGATATTTACCCTACACAGATAGATTAAAACGTCTTAATCTCCACTCCCTAGAGCGAAGGAGGACAAGAGGGGATATGATTAAGGTTTTCAAATGGGTAAAAGGAATGAATAAGGGAAACATTGATGAGGTTTTAGAAAATAGTCAGGATAGGACACGTGGAAATGGGTACAAGCTAGAAAAAAATTAGATTCAGAACATACCTAGGTAGATATTGGTTCACTAATAGAGTCGTGAATGATTGGAATAGGCTGGGTAGACACGTAGTAAGTGCTGAGTCAGTAGGTAGCAGTCACCTGTTGTGTGTAAAAAACAATCATCCAGTCACCCATCACCTTGACCTAATCACCCTTCCTTTCACCCATCACCTTGAGCTAATGACCCGTCCCTTCACCCTCCAGGACCTATGACGCCCAGGCTGAGTTTGACCGCATAAGGAATCTTGGTCTGTTCCAATCATGTCGCCCAGATGGGGAGGAGGAGTGAACAGGTGTGTAATGCAGATGTGTAGTGCAGGCGTGGGATTGCTACACCTGCTGAGTGACACTAACACTTCATTGTACAGTCATATATATTGGGTTATACTTGCAGGTGTGTGTGTGTGTGTGTGTATAAGGTTATTTTCTCTTCTTTTGTTTCAGGTACAACTGGGTGTGTGGTTCTCTGTAATATATTGTGGATCAGATTGTAAATGTAAATTATATTAGTCATTTTGTGTATTATTCACCCGCTAAAATGTGTCTTCGTATGGATAACTTTCACACATACATACACACACACCATACCATACAATACTTACACACAAACACACCATACATACACAAACACACCATACCATATATACACAAGCTAAATGGTAAGAGTTCATGTGTTCTTGTATTTTTATCTGTTAAGTTAAAGTTATTTATAGAGAAAGAATGTAAGGATTTCCTGAAGTGTTAAGTCTGGGAAACACACGAGATAACCAGACACACCCATTACAGTACGTAGGGTTGGAAGGTGTGTGTGTGTGTAAATGTTGAGCTGTCTTTATAACTAGTGTTTTGTGTTGGAAGGTGGGTGGGTGTGTGTGTGTGAATGAACTGTCTATGTAACTAGTGTGTGTGTGTGTTGTGTTTGAAGGTGTGTGAGAGAGAATGTTGAACTGTATTTCCAACTAGTGTGTGTGTATAAATGATTAGCTGTCTTCATAACTAGTGTGTATGTAAGGTGTGTGTCTGTTGAGCTATCTTCATAACTTACTGTCCTTAACTTAATCTTATTTATACAAAACCAATCTGAATTCATCTCAAAATTTGTTACACGCTGCCTAAGTAACTTTCAATTCAATTTCAACTTCCCTCTTCCCTTCACTTCTATACCAAACCTTTTCAAACTTTCTCAACTCAATTCTATTTATACCAAACTAATAAGAATTCACCTTAAAATTTACTACAAGCTGTCTTAGTAATTTTCTCCTTAACTTGATTTTACTTATAGAAGACCAATATAGATTTCCTCTCAAAAATTGCTTCTCAAATAACTTATTAATAGAGAAAAAAAGATATGTTCTTCCTCATTCATCATTTATTTTCACATCAGAATCTAATTCACATACATAATAGTGACAAACAGAACAAAAGAAAAAATAAACACTCATTAGGTTAGAGTGTTGCAAGGAGAGAGTCAAACAAACAACTTTATAGGCCTGGAGTGGAGCAGTGGAGAGGCGGTGGTACAGTGGTCAGTGTTCGGGCATGACAACCGAGGGTCCCGGGTTCCATCCCCTGATATCCGCTGGCCACTTGTCATTATTTGATATCACCGCCGAGTGATCAAATTGCTGCCATACTGTCCTCAGACGGGACTTACAATGTTATATGCATTTGAGGCTGCAGCAGCGATTAGCCTCTCATTGTAAGTCACACCTGAGGACAGTATGGCAGCAATTTGGGTAGTCTTTGGCCACTTGGTGGTGATATCAAAGAATGAAAAGTGGCCAGCGAATAACAGGGATTCGAACCTGGGACCCTAGGCTTGCATACCCGAGTGCTAGACCACTGTACCACCGCCTCCCCCAAGCCGAAACTTATAGGGGGAACTCAGTGGGACCCCCTTCCTGGGCAGTGGCAGGTACTCTGCTTGTACAAAATAAAAATACAAATCTTCCTCCTTCCACATAACCTTAATACTGTCCCATTCCACCCATGTAACCACCTCGGTTACCATATCCTCCACCATAACCACCACCACCTGCTCCTCCTCCAACACCACCATAACCACCACCACCTGCTCCTCCTCCAACACCACCATAACCACCACCACCTGCTCCTCCAACACTACCATAAGCACCACCACCACCTGCTCCTCCTCCAACACCACCATAACCACCACCACCTGCTCCTCCTCCAACACTACCATAACCACCACCACCTGCTCCTCCACCACCAATACCACCAGCTCCACCATATCCACCTCCTCCACCACCAATACCACCAGCTCCACCATATCCACCTCCTCCACCACCATATCCACTTCCTCCTCCACCACCATATCCTCCTCCTCCTCTATATCCTCCTCCTCCTCTATATCCTCCTCCACCACCATATCCTCCTCCTCCTGCCCCATGGCCTCCCATTCCACCTCTGTAGCCTCCACCTCCTCCACCATACCCCCGCCCCCCTCGCCCCCCAAAAGCACTGTTGTTCGCAAACCTCTCCTGGAATCCACCACCTCCACCTCCACCACCACCACCACCTCCTCCACCACCACCACCACCATCACCGCCTCCACTACCACTGTTGCCATCTGGAATACATAGAAACAACCATTAGATTAAAATAAATTAAAAAAATGGTTCGTTAAAAAATGAATAAAAAAAATGGTTTGTTAAAAAATGAATAAGAAAATTGGTTTGTTATTGGTTAAGATGGAGTCGCTCTTTTTCCACTAGTATTTCACACAACTATTGAAATAAATAAAAATGATTAGAATAAAAGTGTTAATGGTTTCAATTAAGTTTGGGGAAGTGTTTAATTCTTTTCAACCATATTTCAAACGCACACACCTATACACACACACACACACGTACCCGAGTCATCATCCGGCTTCATCCGTTTGATAGGGGGTCCACTACCAAACATGCGCGGTGGTCTGTGTGTGTTGTAGCCGCCCATCCCTATCTGTTCCATGTTGTTACGACCTGCATTCATCCGACACAACTGACGGGTGCAGCTCATCACCTGAAACACAACACAACACACCACACTCACCACAACACATTCTCTATCAACACTCAACACACTCACTCATCACACCTTGCAACATACCAACACACTCACCACCACACCTACAACACCATCAAGAAAGAAAGAAACTCACCACACCTTGCAACAGCACCAACACACTCAATAGCAATGTTCACCACTCACCACACTCACTACCAACACTACATTATGAAAATAAATAATAAAAATACAATATAAAAATACATTCTAACGACCTAACACTAATTCCAAAGCAGAAATGATTATTAATGCAAGAAATATTCATGATTTCAAAAGCAAACTGGATAATAATAGTAGATTTGCAGACAGACGGGACAGTATGAACATAATTCTTTTAATGTGTATTGCAACGGTGAAAAACGGTAAATACACACACACACACACACACACCCGGTGGTCTAGTGGTTAGGACGCTCGCCTCACAAGTGAGAGGTCGCGAGCTCGATCCCCGCGCCGGGTAGGAGATATATGGACCAAGTCTCTTATAAGTGTGTGGTCCCTGTTCACCAAACAGTAATGAGGTACCTGATCTCAGACAGGGTTTGTGACCCGCTTTCAGGGGGGAGAAAACAAATCTCCTATAAATAAAAAATATACGGCAGTGACCCTTAACACTGTTCGGGCTGCTGTTAAAACAGCGGTTGTCGGCGCCTTGTACGGCAGCCAAAGGGTGGCCTGTCACCCCGAGTAGCATAGAAAATGGGGGGGGAAAATTCATGGGATACTTGTGTAAAATTTGTCTGTAGATTTTCAGCCTAACTGGCTGCAACTATAAAGTAAATTAAATTAAATGAAACTGTTTATTATTATTATTATACACACCTGTTCGTCCTTGTGTGATGGTTCTGTGATGGCCTCAGGTTGTGCCGTACCACGTATGATGAGTGCGTCCAGGCTGGGTCGCAGGGCAAGGATCTTGGCTGCGTGTGCTGCCTCCATGTTCAAGTTGATCCAACCGTCCAAGCGAACCTGTACAAAGGATCAGTGGTGGTGGGGGGGATTATATTCTATCTATCTATTTATTACCAGTGATTACTAATAAGTGCAGTAAGTATGATGACAATAAGTGGAGTAAGGTAAGGAGTAAACATATAACAAGATGAATAACTATAACTCCACCTACCACTCCTAACTCCACCTCCTCCACTCTCCACCTACCACTCCGTCAATGGCCTCCACCCTGCGGCATCCAAACAGCATCAGGTGGATTGGGGTCACCATCGTCATCTGCTTGCAGGACACAGCCCTCGTACGGATCTGACGGATTAGAGCGAGGGAGAGATAAGAAAAAGAGATAAGAAAATAGATTAAGAGAGGAAAAATAGATTGAAAGAAAAATAAATAGATTAAGAGAGAAAAATAACAATAATCCAATCCTCTGTTCCTTCACCTCCCTCCCGAACAAAAAATAGAATGATTAAATACAATAAAATACAAACAAACAAACAAACAAACACACTAACACAATCATCCATTCCTTCATGATAAAATAAATTAATAAATACAACAAAAACAAACGCACAAATCCACTCCTCCTTTCCTTTACCTTTTCCCCAAACACGAAGAATGGAGATGGAAAGTTAGTCTCCCGGTTGTTGCAGTTGACGGATGACTTGTGGATGAGTGCTGCCTTGGACTCTGTTGTAAGCACCTGCGGATGATATGAGAGAGAGAGAGAGAGAGAGAGAGAGAGAGAGATTAATTACTTGACATCCAGAAATATATAAACATATCTTCATTCCACTTTTAAATTCCTCATAAATAAAATATACAAAATAGTAAAAAAAACAAAAATATCTCTGCATTAATCAGAGGGAACAAAATAAATAAATAAAATAAATAAATAAATAAGAAAAAATTAAAACTAAGTATTTTTTTCCTAACTAATCTAACCCAACCTGAGCTCACCTTTCTCTTCTCCTTATGAGCACACACGTTGGGGTAATGTCCCATGACTGCCAGGCCCACCAGCAGGTCCAGCTTAGTGTCCGGACCGTAGAAGTTGTAGGACTGGGGGACTAAACACTCCTCAGGGAAGCCAGCGTTGATCAGGAGGTCCTTCAACTGGTTCTGTGGAAGGAGGAGGAAGAAGGAGGTGAAAGGAAGGAGGGAAGGATGTACATAGATAGATAGAGATACAGTGAAGAAAGATAAATAAAAATAAATAAATAAATGAATAAAATTTAGTCTGACATTAGAATATTACTGTATGTATGTATGTATATGTATATGTGTGTGTGTGTTACCTTGGCCTCCCAGATGACACGTAAGGTAGGCATGGACAGTCCCTTGTAGTCACAGAAGTTGATCTCGGCCATTTCCCCGCCCTGCCTTGCCTCCTCCCAGGCTGAGAAGGCGTTCAGGGTGGCTATGTGGTCACTGTAACGGTTGCCCGAGAACGCTTTCTGGAACGGACTCAGACGACGGAACTCTGGAGCTGTGAAGGAAAAGGAAGAAAAAAGAGATTCACTCACTTCAATTTACACAGAATACTCAACTTAATGACACAAGGAATGACAGAATTATATTGATCTTTATATGGATTACTTAATGAGACAATAAAGAACAATAAATACTTAAATTTACCTTTATACAGATTACTTAACTGACTAATAATAATCAAACAATCACATACGTATGATGAATATTTCCTGCGAGGAAGAGTTATGTGCGGCCACAGTACACATTGCGTCCCCACAGAAGAAGATGCAGCCCAGGATCACCATCTTGCCGAGGCGAGGCTCAATGGGGAGGCGGGCAAGGATGCGGCCCAACGGTGTCAACTCATCTATCTTGTCAAGGCACTTCATCTCTAGGGGAGGGGAGGGAAGGTTATGGGTAAGAGACAATATTATTACTATTACCATCACACACACACATACATACACATACTTCCTTTCTCTCATCTCTCCAATCTTCTGTTTTTCCTCCACTTGCCTTACCTCCAAACACACCATTTACTCACCCACACCCATCCTTTACTCACCTCCACACCCTTGACACACATATACACCCTAACACCCCTTCACCCCCTTCTACTCACCCCTTAGTGTGACCTCGGCTTCAATCACGGCATCAATGGGCGGTGCTTGTATGGCCTTGGACAGGAACTCCCCGATGGAGCCGAGGCGCAGCAGCTTGATGGACAGACTCACCTCGTGTAAGGGGGTGCGGAACATTTCAGGCGTGATGTGCTCGTCCAGCCTCTCAAAACGTGCCTAAAGAGGGGTGTAAGGGAGTGTTGTGTGTTGGGTTTTGTATTGAGGAGAATTATAATGAGGAAACTACTTATGTATATATATATTTTTTTTAACGGTGTTGATTACTCTGTTTATACTTTTTATTTAATTTCTAACTGTTTTCATGACTAAATTTATTCTTTTTAACTTTTAATTACTAAATTCATTTTCTTTTTATTCTATATGACTCACTTTCACCCGCACACACACACACACACATCCTCCTTCACCCTCACACACATCCTCCTCCATCCTTACCTTAGTACACAGGTGGAAGCAGAAGCCTGGCCGCACCCTGCCCGCCCTGCCCTTGCGCTGCTCCAGGTTGGTGCGTGATGCCCAGACGGTGGCGTAGTTTGTCATGTTGTTGTGGGAGGTGAACAGCTTCATCTTGGCCTTGCACGAGTCTATCACAAACACCACGTCATTGATGGTGATGGAGGACTCAGCGATGTTGGTGGCTAGGATGATCTGAGGGAGGAGGAGGAAGAGGAGGAGGAGAGGAGAATGAGGAAGAAGAAGACATAAATTAGTAAAACATTAAATCATTACCATTATCGTTATATCATCACCATTATCATCATCATTACTATCTTCACCACAACAAAACAAAACACCACCACCACCACCCTTGCTTGCCTACCTTCCTTATGCCATCGGACACAGAATCAAACACCCTCCGCTGGTCCCCCCTGGGCAGCTGGGAGTGCAGGGGCATCACTAGGTAATTACTACCACCTGCACACCACCAGGAGGAAAGGGAAGGTATGAGGAGGAGGAAGGCTAAGTAAAGTAAAGCTAAGTTGAATATGACCACAAACTTGAAAACACACACACACACACCCATTAGCACACTCACCAAAAACTGGGTGTTGATTAAGATGCCTCATGAGTGCAAATATAACATTCCACCCAGGCAGGAACACCAGTACAGCCCCGGGAATGCACAGTGAGTCGATGTACTTGAGTAAGGCTTCCACCAACTCAAAACTCATGTCCTTCTCACTCATCATGGAGAGGGAGCGCCGGGTGGAGTCGGAGTAGTTGCCCGACAGCACAATGTTAAGGTTCTCCTCTGGCTCATCCCCAAGCAGCTTATCCTCCTTGTCCTGGGGTAGGGAGGAGAAGTGGGTGTGTTAGTGAGTGTGAGTGTGTGTGTGTGTGTGTGTGTGTGTGTGTGTGTGTGTGTGTGTGTGTGTGTGTGTGTGTGTGTGTATGTATGTAGAGGGGAAGGTGTAGTGTATGGATAAGGTGATAGGATGAATGTAGATAAAAAGAAGTAACTCCTTTCTACCTTAACAAAAATCCTTAATTCCAAACCAACCTCAAAATTTAACCCACTCCTTTATACCTCCACATCAACAATTAACCACACCAATCACAAACCAACTCACCATTTTGTTCTTCTTCTTCACATCAGGAGGTGGAATGAAGTTGATCAGCTCCACACAGTCCTCCAAGAAGTACTCCTGCACGGGGAAGGCTCTGCCCTCCACCTCTATCACCACAGGGTTGGAAAAGTAATTGTGGAAGAGTGTGATGTCGATGGTGGCCGACATGAGGATGATGCGCAGGTCTGGGAAGGCACGAACCTGTGGAGGGGCGCGGGGGATGAGGGAGGATGGATGGAAGGAAGGAAGGAAGGAAGGAAGAAATCAATAAATATAAAAGGCATTTATTATAAAGTCAATTAATTCAAGTCTACAATCTGAAGTCATTTTTATTCTTTCTTCGGATGAAACTAAACGATCATTACTATTGTTGTTATTATTATTATTATTATTATTAAACTTTGATCTTACGTTTCAAAATAACCTGAGATGAGAACAGCCACACAATTACAGTTCATCAATTGACAGAAAGTGCGTGGTTGGCTGGAGGAGGGAAGGAAAATACAAAATGATGGTGGAGAAGGGAAGGATACAAGAATACACACACACACACACACACACACACACACGTACCATGTCACGCAGAACAATAAGGATAAAGTCGGTGTTGATATCCCTCTCGTGTATCTCATCCACAATAACATGAGACACTCCCCTGAGGCCTGACTCCAGCTTCCTGAGCAGCACACCCACCGTGCAGAACAGGATGGAACCGTAAGGACTTGGCAGCACTCGCTCAAACCTGGGTGGAGGAGGTGGTGGAAGGGTTGATAAGTGGTAATGTGGATGGTTGTTAGAGGAAGGGAAAGAAAGGGTGGATAAGTGGTAAATTAGGTGTTTATAGAGACAGGTAAAGAGTAGATAGGTGGAGACGGAGAGATTATTGAAGTGAGGTAAAAGTGGATGGTTATTAGAGGAAGGCAAGGCGTGGATAGGTGGGGAGAATAGGATATATGTAATGTGAAAAAATACACACACACACACAAAAAAAAAAAAAAAATAAATAAATAAATAAATAAATAAAATAAAAAATAAAATAAAATAAATAAGTAAATAAATAAATAAAATATAAATATACAAACAATACATATTAAAAATTAAATAAAAAGAACTAATAGAAGAAAAATCAATACAAAAGTAAATAAATAATAAAATAATAGTAAAAAAGTTCTTTGATAACACCCACCTGACAGTGTAACCCACAGACCGTCCCAGCTCCTCGCCGCGTTCACAAGCAATGCGGTCTGCCACGGACACAGCAGAGATGCGCCGCGGCTGAGTCACCACAATGCTACAGTAAGCACCTGAGCCGGACTGTATGTAGTCATCAAGAATGTACTGGCACACCTGTAAACACAACACACACACACACACCTCGTTAATACCAGGTGTTATTCTGTGGCTTAGGTTACATTAGGTTCCCCTTCCTTCCGTTTTTCTCACAGCATTTCATCCTCGCAAAATAAAATACCTTAGTTATTCATTAATTCAATTTTCTTCTCCAGCATTCGATTCCCACATGATAAATACCTTAAAAATAATACCATACACCAAAATTTCTCCCTAACATTCAATTCCCACATGATAAATACCTTAAAACTAACACGTACACCCAAATTTCCTACCTAGCACCACACACACGACATCCCTAAAAAAAAACCAAACACCCCCTCAATCACCTGAGTAGTTTTCCCGCATCCAGTTTTGCCCCGGATGATGGTGACGGGGTTGTCGTAGACGGCTGCCAGTATGTCTTGCCTCATATTGAACACCGGCAGTTCCTTGCGCTGGTTCATCATCTGCTGCAGGCGAGTGTCTGTCTGCAGGCGGTCCTGGTGGGTGCTCTGCATGGTCTGACTCAGCTGGTCAAGGTTCATCTAAGGGAAGGAGGAGGTGAGGGTGAGTTATGTAGGGTTCATCTAGGGTTAAGAGGGAGATGAGGTTTAGTTAGTAAATATCAATAAACAAAGAAATCAAGAAAAAAATATATACATAAACTAATAATTTTGTATGCATATTTTTAGCTATTTTTCATAGATTCTTATATTTCTTAAGGTTAACTATTTTCCTGTATGCTACAACTAGGTAAATATAACTAGATAAAAAAGCACACACACACACACACGTACGGATGCTAGTGGTCCCTCGTCCAGGTTGCATGAGGTCCAAGGGTTCCAGTTAGGCTGCGGTGGTGACCAGGACACGATGCCGCCGGTGCTCTGTGGTGCCTCCGCTGTCTCAAACTCTGCCAACTTCACGTCAGGGATCAAGTTGAACGCCTGGCTCGGGTTGTCGCCCTGGGAGGGGGGGGGGGGGGGGGGAGAGGGTAAGTTGAGGGGTGTGGTCTTATTATTCATCCATTTCTTTAATTTTTTAAAAGTTATTTCTTGGTCAAAATGATTAATAAATATATACGAATAAATATATTGGTTTTAAGAGTTATTTCTTGGTAAAAACAGTGAATAAATAACTAAACAAGTGACAAAATAAATAAATAAATAAATAAATATATATATGCCATTACATAATTATAGACAAATAAATAACTACTAATATCACTGAATAAATAAATGAATAAAAAGAAACACACACACACACCATCATATTTCACCCCAAAACAAACACACACACACACCCAACACAAACCACCTCACCCAACACCCACCCATTCCCCCAAACTTACATGGTACACTGGCTCTACACCCGTTGCCTTAATCACCCCGTCCAGCTGGGTGACAGCATCCGGCACCAACTCCACATCATAAGGCTTCAGCTTGTCACTCTCCTTCTTCTTGAGTGTCCCTGTGAAGGCTTCTATCACGTTGAGATGGAACAGTTGGCGCACAATGGACAGGGAACAACTCTTACTGGCGGCCTGCTTGTTGGAGCCTGTCTCACGCGCATAGATGTCTGTTTGGGGGTATTGGGGGAGAAGGGTGTGTGTTTGTGTGTGTGTGTGTGTGTGTGTGTGTGGAAGGAAGAAAAGATAGATAGACTGTAATTAGATGTAAGGAAAGGAATGGATATACGTATAACATATATAGTAAGCTGTATAACTAATGTATGCTTAACTTGTATGGATATATATTTATAAAACCGTTTCCCCTTGCCCTGAGACACACCCCAGCTGCCCTCCACTCACCCCTCTGCAGCTGCTTCACGTAGAATGACATCTCAGCCACGAAGCTCCTGAGATGACGCCAAAAGTTTAATTAGTAAAGGAGTGAAAAAGTTGTTTAATATTCCCGTTGTATGTGTGTGTGTGTGTGTGTGCGGATGGAAGTGCCACTCCTTAAAGATGACAGGCAACTGCTATGAATATGGAGGAGTGAAGAATGACGGAACTAATAGCCATGGCAGGACCCTGAGGAATATCTGTCACAACAACATGATGGTGGTGACCAACCACCTCCATCATCATGACAGACAGCTTGGTGGTGACCTGTCATTTAGAAGACCACGCATGGGTGTCTGAAATCGACCTCTGCCTTTCCAAACAAGAATCTGTTGACTTAATCAAGACTGTGGAGGCACGACAAGACATCCAAGGCTCTGATCACGTCCCACTTTGCGTCACCTTAGGAACCAACAACGACAGAACAGCGCCACGCAGCCACCATCACAACTGCTACAGCGGGCAACACTACTGGGTCTGTCTCATTTTGAATTCACCAAATGGCACAAACTACAAAAAAGTGTGTTACAAAGATATAGACGTCGATGGACTGGTGAATGCACTGCAAGATATGTCACCTCCTACAGTAGGAGGGGACGCTGACGATGGGGATGTGAGCGCAGCTATCTCGGAAGGCTGCCGTGTGATAATGGACACTGGTACTCGCTTCACCAGAGGCCAGCATATTGTTGGACACACATGGAACGAGGCAAATCCACGCTGGAAACGACTCTTGAACACCAATGACACTAAACTGATATGGAAGTCAATAAACTTGAAAATGGTGATGCAGAAAAGCCAGATGATGATCAACTCAAAGAACATTTTGAAAAACTGCTAAACCCACTTGACGTAGAAAATATAGATAACAACATACCAGAAAATGCACCATACATACTGATCTAAGACGATCCCTTTACTACTACTTACTACTATTACTGTGTGTGTGTGTGTGTGTGTGTGTGTGTGAGGGAGGTGTAGGTAAATAGCCATACAAGTACATTAGGTAATAAAATATACACCATTACATACACTTCCTTTACAATACAACACATTAAATCTAATACATATATATATATATATATATATATATATATATATATATATATATATATATATATATATATATATATATATATATATATATAATTCAAATCTCCCTGAGGTGGTATTGTCTATGACTAATAATAAATTCTGGTTCAAACCCACACACGAACATACATGTGTTAGTAATGCATATACAAATGTTGATAAGAGTAAACAATTTATCTAAGCAAACTTAAACAAAGTATTAAGTATCTTTATTAGTATTATGCCTTTGGAGTCCTGGCACACTCACCTTGGGGGGGGTCGTGGGGGTTGAGGTGCCGGGGGTTGAGGTGGCGGGTGTCCCACAGCTGCAGCCTGGGAGGAACACTGCTCATAGACACAACACTAACACTAGCAGGCAGTGGGCACACCCTTCACCCCAGACCAGGGGGACACACACTCACCCTCACCTCCCCTGTGTGTGTGTGTGTGTGTGTGTATTTACCTAGTTGTAGTATACAGGGCCTGAACTACACTCATGTGGTCCTGTCTCTGTATCTATATTTATCCAGTTTTTCCTTGTGTGTGTGTGTGTGTGTGTGTGTGTGTGTGTGTGTGTGTGTGTGTGTGTGTGTGTGTGTATTTGTGTGTGTGTGTGTGTGTGTGTGTGTGTGTGTGTGTGTGTGTGTGTGTGTGTGTGTGTGTGTGTGTGAGAGTGGAGTGAGTGTCCACCTGGTCTGAGGCGGAGGGGTGGAGTTTCCTTTCCACTCCCCTGCAGCTTCCAATCCTCAGCTGCAGGCACCAGGGGCCGGGGCCTGAGTGTGAGGAGCCTCGGGTCCCGGCCACAGGTGCTGAGGGTTCCAGTGATCAGGGCAGAGCAGTGTTCCTCACAGGCCCAGCACTAACACCTCAGGCCTACACTAACTCACTACATCCCATACTCTACACATCCCATACTAACCTAATCTTTGCATTAGGTCAGCAAGGCAACAACACCATCACCCATACACTACATCCCATACTAACCTAATCTTTACATTAGGTCAGCAAGGCAACAACACTACACACCACCACCAACACCACCTCATACCTACACTCGCACCACTAAACACACCCTACATCCCATACTACCAAGGTATGGCCAAGGGCATGGCCAAGGGCATGGCCTGACTCTGTGTGTCTGGTCACTCACAGGTACCCAAGTCTGAACACAGTGAAGGATTACAGTGTGTCTCTACAAGGATACCTGAAGGAAGGAAGGATGAAAGGAGGGATGGAATGAATGCATGAATGAATGAATGAATGAATGAATGAATGAATGAATGAATGAATGAATGAATGAATGAATGAATGGAGGAAGGAAGGAAGAGCAAGACCCACTAAGACATGTTTTTATGAGGTCATGTAATTGTGATTAATATATATATATATATATATATATATATATATATATATATATATATATATATATATATATATATATATATATATATATATATGAATTACAAGTACATGACCCCCCCCCCAAAAAAAAAACATGATAATTACCCCATACATACATATAAAAAAAAATTATATATATAGCACAAAATATTCAATGTTATACGTACAGTAAAATTTTAACACCCTGGAGAAAGAAAATAAAAATTAAATAATTCATTTACCAGTTAATGAACAAGTGTGTGTGTGTGTGTGTGTGTGTGTGTGTGTGTGTGTGTGTGTGTGTGTGTGTGTGTGCGTGTGTGTCGTTAGCCTCACCTGTTGTGGTCGGGTCCAATGGCACTGTACTTGTAGTCAGACTTAATCTTGTTGGTTTGCAGGAAGGTGTGGAGGCGAGACTTGGCGTTCTCCACCGTCCAGTTACCGTGGATGCTGGAGGTCAGGTCAACGTCCTCAGCCTGGTGGGGTCACATCAGGTCACAGGGGGGTAGGGGAGGTCAAGGGTGACTCATTATTAAGGTAGGTGTTAAGGCTGTGAGGTCATGGCAGGGTCATATATAAGGTCAAATGTTGGTCATGAGCTGAGATTGTGAGATTATTAGGTTAAGTGAATTATCTTTTTTAGTCTCTCCTCCTCCTCTTCCCAGAACTAACTCTTCCTCCTCCTCCTCTTCTCCACCTCCACTTACCTCCTCCACGGCCTTCCTCTCCTCCACCCTCTCCATATAGGTCATAGGTCGTCCTCCCCTTTGTATGGGGAGGTACACATTCCCCTCATCCCTCAGGCCAGGTACAGGGGCCATGGGGGCGGTGAGGGGAAGCAGGCCATCACCCAGACCCATGCCCACACCCGGAGCATCACCCATCAACGGGGGCTTCACATCTACCCCGCCTCCACCCCCGCCTATGCTCCCATCGCCGCCGCCGCCGCCGCCACCGCCACCGCCATCCAGACCCTAAGAAGAGATGAATGTGGTATATAAATGCACATGTAAAATAAACGTACATAAACACATATAAAATTAAACACATGTAAAATAGAAGTACTACTATATATAAACTCGGAATCCTAAGGGGAGGCAAATGAACTTGGTGTATTGACGTAAATGTATGTAAGATAAAAGTATATAAAAGTGCAGGTAATATAATAATATACAAATGCACACGTGTAATGAAAGTATACAAACGCACACGTATAATGATAGTATATAAATGCACACATAAGATAGGAGTATTTTGATTTCTACATGGTTAACACACACACACACACACACACACACATGAAAAACAGACATAATCAAGCATATTTAGACGACAGGCTTGAATGAATAAATAAATACCATAACTCTCACACACACACACCTGGAAGTCCGGCACCTCCCCTGCCGTCACCTCCCCCTGCCGCACCAGGAACTGTACAAAGTCCCGAGCAGCATTAGCCTGGGAGTCCTTCTTGCTAGTGGAGTTACCAACACCCACATAGTTGTAACCAGTCACTCGAACCTCACACAGGAACCGCTGCCGCTGCTTGGGCCCTGCAGAACAACGGAACACACGGCACACTTAACATTGTGCTGCTAGCTGGGTTTAGGGTATTCTTTCTCTTGTTTATTTTGGTTAATAAATAAATACATAACAATAATAATAAATAATAATAATAATAATAATAATAATAATAATAATGACTAACAAAAGCTAATACATGTATACTATATTATTAGGTACATGAAGCTAGGTTAGGTTAATAATAATGATGATAATAACAATAATGAATACTAGTCATAATAATAAATGTATGCTATATTATACATGTCAGCCCACACCTGTAGGGATGACACACCTGTGATAGCATGGGGGAGGGGGGGTCCCTCACCCCTCACTCCTGGCCCGGGACACACCCACACCTGATGCCTTGCAGGTGTGGGGTACAGTGGACCGGGACAGAGAGAGAGAGAGAGAGAGAGAGAGAGAGAGAGAGAGAGAGAGAGAGAGAGAGAGAGAGAGAGAGAGAGAAAAGGAACTGCCTCATGTAGGTCATCAACTGGCCTCTTGCAGTCTCCTCAATTGTTGTGTTGTTATGGTGTGAACTCACCCGAGTTCCTGACGTCATAGTTAGGAGTGACTTTCTTCTTGCCGCAGTAAGCATAGAGCCAAGACTTCACGTTTTCTGACATCACACACGTCTGAAGGGAGAATAAAGTAAATTATTAATATATAGGAAGGTGTGTGTACATGTACGTGTACTTACTTTACTTTGGTTACTTTGGAGAATTTTGCCTGTTAACGGCACAGTTGAAGTGGGCTTCCGCTGGCTCCAGGTCCCTCCTCAACCCCTATTTCTCAACTTGGGGTTGTTAGGGTGTTGTGATGGGAGTTAGGGTATCCTGGTGTTGGAGGTTCATCTGGTATCCCACTGAGCCACTTGTCTAGTCTCCCCTTGAAACACTCCACTGTGATGTTTGTCAAGTTACGGAGTTGTTTTGGGACACAGTTGAACAAGCGTGTACCATTGTGGGTGAATGTGTTATGCACCAGGGATCGCAGTCTTGCTGTTGTGCCCTGCGTTTCCTGTACATAACACTGTCGACCTCTCCTGGGATGTGGGTTTACTACTAACCCAACATTTGGGGCTTTTCCCTCTAGTATCTTCCAGACATAGATGATAGATGTACGTGTGTGTGTGTGTGTGTGTCTGTGTGTTCACATTGAATTATAATTTTAACATCAATTAATATACATTTACAATATTAGACCTGACCTAACCTAAACTACTAATAGTCATAATAATAAATGTATGCTATATTATACATGTCAGCCCACACCTGTAGGGATGACACACCTGTGATAGCATGTGGGGGGGGGATGGTAGGCCCTCACCCCTTACTCCTGGCCCGGGACACACACCCACACCTGATGCCTTGCAGGTGTGGGGTACAGTGGACCGGGACACACACACATCTGTCTCTTAGGTGCAGGAAAATGTTAAGCCAGGACATGCAAGGATAAGCGATACATTACAAAAAGAACATTCACACACACGGTTGCAACACCTAAATAAATGTATTAGAAGCCAGGTTGGCTTGTAATACCTGTAATACAGTATATATATATATATATATATATATATATATATATATATATATATATATATATATATGTAGGATTAACAGGAACTACCTAGTGCAGGCCTCTGGACCTTTTGTAGCTTCCTTATATTCTTATGTTCTAAGCCCTTCGGTATACCGGTATTTTTGTCTATACCGCACATCCCTAGTGCTACTTTCAGCCTTTCAGTCCGTCAGCTCACCAAAACACACTCACCTGCATCTATATCTTTGTAGGCCATCATGTCCTAACACTTCTTAAACTATGCCTAACACACTATAGTTAACACTCTTGGATGTAAACAAATAATTACCGTGTATTTTCATGTTTTCGTTATTTTTTCCGTTTTTCTTCGCTTTATGGTTTATTTAGGCTTTACTTTCGGTTTCAATAATTTTTATATATTATATTCTATGGTTTCTATTAATTAAATTTCATTGTTATTGTCTATTTCCGTTTTTCGATTTTATGATTGACCTTAGAAATAAACATTTTTCATGAAATAAATACGAATCAAATATAACAACTGTTTATGTAGAAAACGGTTAGGTGTTTCAGACGATTTTTTAAAGTATATATAATTGCTTTGTATAGTAAAAATCTCAATTTTGGTTTTATATATACGTGATCTAGCAGTCAAGCCACAGTCACCATCTTACTGTACCTGTTGGAGGCTGGAGCTTGTTTATATTTCTATATTAGGTTATTTACGCTTAATAAGATAATGTTTTCTTTATATCCCTCCACTGTTAATGGTGAGGAATGTGTTACTGCTTCTTCATGCCATGCCCCTGCGTGCTGACCCTTTATATATTACCACATATTATCCAGGGTTAATCACTCATTAACCTGCACCCATGAAAGGCATAAACACGTGGTAATTACATAGAAAATCAATAATATAACTGACCTCGCCGCTTCCTTCTCCCTCTCTATGGCGTGTGTCTGTCTGACCGACCGAAACTTAGCCAAACATATATCTACTGACGTCAAATAACAAGAACTATACATTATTTAATAACTAAACCATGCGAAATATTTATCATTATTTATTTTTTATTTTTAGCGTTAGTTTGGGTTTAACTAATGTTTTGGAAATGGTTAAATAAGGTCGGTAATTATGTTTCAGGAAAATGTGTTTGTTTATATTGCAGACGACGCGCGTGACTATTGCTTTCCCGCCAATTCTGACCACGTCTTTTCTGTTATTATTGGTCTGTGTGACTATATTTATTTGTCTATCTCTCTGTTTGTTTGGTATATGCATTCTAGAGTTCCTTAAGGTCATTTTAAGTGTACGGGTAAAGGGGTTTGAGTTTGTAGTTCCAGAAATATGGGCGAAATAGAAATGTTTTGATAATTTTCGATTGTATGTTTTTTATTATTATTTCCTTATCTACCTGTCTGTTTGTTAGATATATAGAAGGTAAAATGTTTTAGGGTTAAATTAAGTATATAATAAATTATATTAGCTTAGTAGGTCCAGAAATATAGTAATAAAAGTAAAGTTTAAAATATATTTGAATAATTTTCGTATTTAAAAATAAAAATTAATAATAAACTCAAATTTTCAGGAATAATTTGAAGAAAGAAAGTTAGAAGAGGAAGAAGAAGGGAGAATAGGAGGAAGAGGAGGCTGATGTTTCCTCGGACGCCTCCATCCCAGCAAACATTGAAGTATCGGACCGATAACGGCAAACGGCGGCCCCAAGGCGGAACGTTAGGAAGAGGGAAACCAAGAGTTGTGCCGATTCCTATCCGTAATAAATTTCCTACATCGGCCCATTGGTGTTAAAGTGATATTGGGCCGATATTGAATGGGAACTTTTTACAACGCCGGAATGAGAATGGTAATCGAATTTCGGCCTGATGGGGTTATTCATGCATCACTCACCTGGTTCACTCACCTGGTGGGCTTCCCCAACTAAGGCAGAAGCCACATTCCGCTATTGCGCCAGCCCCAAAAATAAATAAACAAACCACAGAGACAATGCTATAATTTTGGGCTGGAAAGTGCAATATATGCGGCAGAAAATACACAAAACAGGCAAAGAATAGAGTTGGATGAGTTGAAATTACAAGTGGACCTCCATCCTCTGCCTCAGTTTCTCCTAGACTTCTACTGTTCTCTATAAAGTCTGGCGACAAGCGGGATTTATTTTAACGTATTTTTGTTTGCTCTTGGCCAATGCCATTTTAATGTAAAGGAAATAAATGAATAAAAAATGGAAGGTGGATAGTAGCCTGATATATATAGGAAATTCGATCATATGTGTTTAAAAGGTAATATTTATGTAATTGTAAGGTGCAGTACGACACTTTCTACCAGTCTCCTGCTAACATCTTATTTTTATCTATTTCATACAGTAACTTCTTCACACTCGCTAAGGCAGTTTCTCCTCCACAGCAAGTACTCCATCTCTCTCTCTCTCTCTCTCTCTCTCTCTCTCTCTCTCTCTCTCTCTCTCTCTCTCTCTCTCTCTCTCTCTCTCTCTCTCTCTCTCTCTCTCTCTCTCTCTCTCTCTCTCTCTCTCTCTCTCTCTCTCTCTCTCTTTCTCTCTCATCCACTCCATTCATCCACTCCCATGTATTCTCTTATTTTTCAGGCTAAACAGAGGAGGTTTTGCCACTTGCCAGCTCAATGTTGCGGGAGTATCTTGCCAACGGATCCCTTTATTATACCTTCCCTAAAAACACACCCTAATCCAATTCCCACTTTCATATAGTATAATAATAACATACAAATTACTTTTCCCTTAATTTCTATATTGAATTCAGTATTTTTTCATAATTACAAGCCAAACAGAGAAGTTCTGCCAGCTCAATGTTGCGGGAAAAAACATTATAACGGATCCCTTTACCAAACCATTCCTTATAACACATCCCTATCACACCCAACTTCCCTATGATACCCTAACATCATACACATAATTTTTACACAAGTTTCTACATAAAAATCACCCTGAATTTCCTTATTTCAGCCAAACCTTGAGTGTTCTGCCAGCTCAGTGTTGTCAGGGCCGCCATATTTCCCTGACCTGATGAGAGTGGAGTCCTATTTAACCCTGTAATTACCATGTCTGAGAAGCAAGCAGACCCTGATATGAAAGGGTGGCTTTATAAATGGACCAACTACCTCAAGGGCTACCAGAAGAGATGGTTTGTCCTTACCAACGGCCTGTTATCCTATTACAGGTGAGACTTAACACACACACACACACACATACATACATACATACATACATACATACATACACACACACACACACACGTATAGATAGATAATAATTGATAACAAGTCTTAACAATTGATAACTAAAACGTCTTACACCTGTTAAATAACCTTTATTTTAATGACCTGTGTACGTTATTATATAAGGGACTATTAATATTAACACATACATATACGTACACATAACAATTGACAACTCATATTTACCTACAAGTTCATAGCGTCTTACACCTGTTAATTAACCTTGATTACTTAGCTGTGTACGTTATTATGTGTACGTAGTTGACCTGTGTACGTGTTGATTAGTGTTAGGTCTGATTACTTGTGTTAGCTGAGTCATCCTTCACCTTACCTTCACCTGGATCTACCTGGGCTGTGTTTTGGTTAATTAATTAAGGTGATGAGGTTACCTGTATGTTCCAAGATGAGGGAAGGTGTGTGTGTGTGTGTGTGTGTGTGTGTGTGTGTGTGTGTGTGTGTGTGTGTGTGTGTGTGTTTAAGAGAGAGCTATTGTGTGTAGGTTTGTCTCAAGGTCCTGTGTGTGTGTGTGTGTGTGTGTGTGTGTGTGTGTGTGTGTGTGTGTGTGTGTGTGGACTTGATGAATAGAAGGAAAGAAACTACTCTTTTAAACATGTAATAATATTTTTTCTTTCTTTTTGTGAAGCATATATGTTCATTTTATTTTGAAATGTTTGTTATTATTGTTATTATTATTATTTCTATTATTATTTTTATTATTATTTTGAAGGATTTTCAGTATTGAGAGAGAGAGAGAGAGAGAGAGAGAGAGAGAGAGAGAGAGAGAGAGAGAGAGAGAGAGAGATGAAGAAAGTGGAGGCATTGGAAGATTTAATTTATTAAGATTTATTGAATAGCATAAGAGTAGAGTGGAGTGCGATAACCTATCTTATCTCTCACATAGTTATCAATTATGCTATTAATAATGTCTTGTATTATGGTTTACACATACCTACGAAAATGGCCGACGGGGCACCGATTTAAATGATAATAATAATAATGATAACTACTACTACTAGGGTAGGTTAAGTTACGTTAGATTAGGTTAGCTTACGTTAGGGTAGGTTAGGTAAATGAAAAAAATTAAGGTAAAATTTTACATCTTCGGGATTGGCCCCTTGTCCAACTCCCTACTTACCTTTGGTCATAGAGAACATT
>JAXIVD010003074.1:2500-5000 GCA_036785275.1 Cancer borealis
TATCCCTAACCACCTCCTTCCTTTTCAGGTATTCCTAACCACCTCCTTCCTTTTCAGGTATTCCTAACCACCTCCTTCCTTTTCATGTATTCCTAACCACCTCCTTCCTTTTCAGGTATTCCTAACCACCTCCTTCCTTTTCAGGTATTCCTAACCACCTCCTTCCTTTTCAGGTATTCCTAACCACCTCCTTTTTTTTCAAGTATTCCTAACCATCTCCTTCCTTTTCAGGTATTCCTAACCACCTTCTTCCTTTTCAGGTATTCCTAACCACCTCTTCCTTTTCAGGTATTCCTAACCACCTCCTTCCTTTTCAGGTATTCCTAACCACCTCCTTCCTTTTCAGGTATTCCTAACCACCTCCTTCCTTTTCAGGTATTCCTAACCACCTCCTTCCTTTTCATGTATTCCTAACCACCTCCTTCCTTTTCAGTTATTCCTAACCACCTCCTTCCTTTTCAGGTATTCCTAACCACCTCCTTCCTTTTCAGGTATTCCTAACCACCTCCTTCCTTTTCAGGTATTCCTAACCACCTCCTTCCTTTTCAGGTATTCCTAACCACCTCCTTCCTTTTCAGGTATTCCTAACCACCTCCTTCCTTTTCAGGTATTCCTAACCACCTCCTTCCTTTTCAGGTATTCCTAACCACCTCCTTCCTTTTCAGGTATTCCTAACCACCACCTTCCTTTTCAGGTATTCCTAACCACCTCTTTCCTTTTCAGGTATTCCTAACCACCTCCTTCCTTTTCAGGTATTCCTAACTACCTCCTTCCTTTTCAGGTATTCCTAACCACCTCTTTCCTTTTCAGGTATTCCTAACCACCTCCTTCCTTTTCAGGTATTCCTAACCACGTCCTTCCTTTTCAGGTATTCCTAACTACCTCCTTCCTTTTCAGGTATTCCTAACCACCTCCTTCCTTTTCAGGTATTCCTAACCACCTCCTTCCTTTTCAAGTATTCCTAACCACCTCCTTCCTTTTCAGGTATTCCTAACCACCTCCTTCCTTTTCAGGTATTCCTAACCACCTCCTTCCTTTTCAGGTATTCCTAACCACCTCTTTCCTTTTCAGGTATTCCTAACCACCTCCTTCCTTTTCATGTATTCCTAACCACCTCCTTCCTTTTCAGGTATTCCTAACCACCTCCTTCCTTTTCAGGTATCCCTAACCACCTCCTTCCTTTTCAGGTATTCCTAACCACCTCCTTCCTTTTCAGGTATTCCTAACCACATCCTTCCTTTTCAGGTATTCCTAACCACCTCTTCCTTTTTAGGTATTCCTAACCACCTCTTTCCTTTTCAGGTATTCCTAACCACCTCTTCCTTTTTAGATATTCCTAACCACCTCCTTCCTTTTCAGGTATTCCTAACCACCTCCTTCCTTTTCAGGTATTCCTAACAACCTCCTTCCTTTTCAGGTATTCCTAACCACCTCCTTCCTTTTCAGGTATTCCTAACCAACTCCTTCCTTTTCAGGTATTCCTAACCACCTCCTTCCTTTTCAGGTATTCCTACCCATCTCCTTCCTTTTCAGGTATTCCTAACCACCTCCTTCCTTTTCAGGTATTCCTAACCACATCCTTCCTTTTCAGGTATTCCTGACCACCTCCTTCCTTTTCAGGTATTCCTAACCACCTCCTTCCTTTTCAGGTATTCCTAACCACCTCCTTCTTTTTCAGGTATTCCTAACCACCTCCTTCCTTTGCAGGTATTCCTAACCACCTCCTTCCTTTTCAGGTATTCCTAACCACCTCCTTCCTTTTTAGGTATTCCTAACCACCAACTTCCTTTTCAGGTATTCCTAACCACCTCCTTCCTTTTTAGGTATTCCTAACCACCTCCTTCCTTTTCAGGTATTCCTAACCACCTCCTTCCTTTTCAGGTATTCCTAACCACCTCCTTCCTTTTCAGGTATTCGCTCTCCCACGTATTTTTTCGCTCGCCCATGTATGTATTCGCTTACTTATGTATGTATTCGCTGGCCTGTGTATTTATTCGCTCGCCCATGTATGTATTCGCTCACCCATGTATGTAATCGACCGCCCATGTATGTATTCGCTTGTCCATATATGTATTTGCTAGCCTATGCATGTATATGCTTGCCGATGTAGGTTTTCTTTTGCTCATGTATGTATTCGCTCGCCCATGTATGTATTCTCTTACCCATGTATGTATTCGCCCTTCATGGTATTTAATCGCTTGCCTATGTATGTATTCGCTCGCCCATGTACGTATTCGCTCGGCCATGTATGTGATTGATATCTCATGAATGTATTCCCTAGCTAATGCATTCATTTTCATGGTAATGTATGTATTTTCTCACCTAAGTATGTATTAGCTAGCTCATGTATGTATTCGCTCGCCCATTTACGTGACACCTGCCGCAAGCAGAGACCCTTGTATCTATGTATCTATCTACATAGTAATTGATATATATCTGCCGCGGCCCAAGGGTAGCCACCCACTTGGGCAAGAGACTGTGTACAACCTTGACGAGGTGC
>JAXIVD010003074.1:10000-12500 GCA_036785275.1 Cancer borealis
TAGTAGTAGTAGTAGTAATAGTAATAATAGTAGTAGTAGTAGTAGTAGTAGTAGTAGTAGTAGTAGTAGAAATAGTTGTAGTAGTAGTAGTAGTAGTAGTAGTAGTAGTAGTAGTAGTAGTAGTAGTAATAGTAGTAGTAGTAGTAAGAGTAGTAGTAGTAGTAGTAGTAGTAGTAGTAATAGTAGTCGTAGTAGTAGTAGTAGTAGTAGTAGTAGTAATAGTTTTTGTAGTAATAGTAGTAGTAGTAGTAGTAGTAGTAGTAGTAATAATAGTAATAGTAGTGGTAGTGGTAGTGGTAGTGGTAGTAGTAGTAGTAGCAGTAGTAGTAATAGTAGCAGTAATAGTAGTAATAGTAGTAGTAGTAGTAGTAGTAGTAGTAGTAGTAGTAGTAGTAGTAAAAGTAGTATTAGCAGAGGCCTCTTTTCAGGAATTCTTAACCTCGTATCAGGTATGTATCCGCTTACCCATGTATGTATTCAATCTCCCATGTATATATTCACTCACCCATGTATGTATTCAATCGCCCATGTATGTATTCGCTCACCCATGTATGTATTCAATCGCCCATGTATATATTCACTCACCCATGTATGTATTCAATCGCCCATGTATATATTCACTCACCCATGTATGTATTCAATCGCCCATGTATATATTCACTCACCCATGTATGTATTCAATCGCCCATGTATGTATTCGCTCACCCATGTATGTATTCAATCGCCCATGTATATCTTCGCTCGGCCATGTATGTATTAAATCGCCCATGTATATATTCGCTCGCCTGTGTATGTATTCGCTCGCCAAAATATGTAATCACTTGCCCATGTATGTATTCACTCGCCCATGTATGTATTCACTCGCCCATGTATGTATTCATTCGCCCATGTATGTATTCACTCGCCCATGTATGTATTCGCTCGCCCATGCATGTATTCGCTCGCCGATATATGTAATTACTCGCCCATGTATGCCTTCGCTCGCCCATGTATGCCTTCGCTCGCCCATATATGCATTCGCTCGCCCATGTACGTATTCGCTCGCCCATGTATTTATTCACTCGCCCATATATTTATTCGCTCGCAATTGTATTTATTCGCTCGCCTATGTAAGTATTCGATCACCCATGTATGTATTCGTCCTTTTATGTATGTATTCGCTCACTCATATATTTAACCGACCGCCCATGTATGTATTCGTTTTCCTATGTACGTATCGGCTCGCCCATGTATGTATTCGCTTCCTCATGCATTTTTTCGCTTACCCATGTATGTATTCGCTTGCCCACGTATGTAATCGCCGCCCTTGTATGTATTCGCTTGCCCATGTATGTATTCGCTCACCAATGTACCTGATCGACCACTCATATATGTATTCGCTTTCGTATGTACGTATTCGGTCGTTCATGTATGTATTTGCTATCGCATGTATTTTTTCGCTCGCTTAAATATGTATCGGCTTGTTTATGTATGTATTCGCTGGCCCATATATGTATTCGCTCGGCCATGAAAGTATTCGTTTGCCCATGTATGTATTCGTTCGCCTATGTATGTATTCGCTCTTCCATGTATGTATTTGCTCACCCATGTATTCAATCGACCGCCCATGTATGTATTCGCTTTCCTATGTACGTATTCTCTCGTCCATGTATGTATTCGTTTCCTCATGTATTTTTTCGCTTGTCCATGTATGTATTCGGTTGCCAACGTATGTATTCACTTTCCCATGTAGCTAATGCATGCATTTTCATGCTAATGTATGTATTTTCTCACCTAAGTATGTATTAGCTAGCTCATGTATGTATTCACTGGCTACTTTATTATTAAAAGTATTTCCGTTTTTGAAGTATGCAATACAAGCATCAGACTCTCTGAGTCTTGACGTGCGCATGCAACGCGACACCTGCCGCAAGCAGAGGCCCTTGTGTCTATGTATCTATCTACATAGTAATTGATATATATCTGCCGCGGCCCAAGGGTAGCCACCCACTTGGGCAAGAGACTGTGTACAACCTTGACGAGGTGCGGCAGCTTGTTCCTACTGATGCTTTTACTTGGGATTGGTGGCTACAATCCTGTTACCTTAGGGGAGTGAGCTTCAGGCGGTACTAATTAGCAGTCTCGCGGAAGCCAGCAGGCCTAGCAAGCCACTGGTGGATAATAATCGCTACTAATAATATAAAAGAGCCTCGGATTCGGACGGATAACTCGTTGATGACCCGGCATACGTATGACCACGACCATGACCATAGGAACAAACGCATCAAATTGGATGCAATGAATGGCAGCGGACCGACTTTGGCCGCCACGCCAAAGGAGGAGATTGAGGAGGTAGATCAGGATAAGGCTTTCCTTGAACTTTTAAAGGTGGTTGTGTTAACTGACACCACTGTGATGTCTGAGAAGAAGATGAATGACCTTCCTGTCACACGACACCTCGGGGAAGGCTCCTTCGGCACCGTTGATCTTGTCACCTTTGAGGGACGTGACGCCATCCGCA